>ML103099.1:0-173918 GCA_003697995.1 Taxidea taxus jeffersonii
ACCGATGGTCTCCTTGGTTATGAGGCAAGATGCTATTCAGTGAGTTTATCTACCTCTGAGGATTAGGCCCATCTGAACAAGGAGAGGAGAAGCCACAAATAAGCAGCCTATCTAGTCCGTTTCTCTGACTCTGACTTAACGCTACAATGTTTCCAGGAGCCTTTCCAGGAGCCACCCTGGTCTGTGGATATGCAGAATATTTCTTCACTGCCTCCTGAGCTTTGTCAAGGATCTGGGACGTTATCAGGCTGGCGGGAATTGCAATATTGTATCTTTCTTCTGAGGTGATGCTGCTTGTATCACATTCTAGTAAAAAAAAAAAGTCTGTGAGTTAACTGGTCAGTCTGGTATACTGTTGCAGGGAAATGCATTTTCAGTGAAGACACATAACTGAGGATAGTCTATAACAACCTCACTGTAAATATCTTTCCACTTCCTCATAGAAAATACACTTTGTTACAGCTTACATTCCTGCCCTAGTACATAACAGGGGGAACCAAAAGCCTCCAACAGTTCATCTCTTGTCACAGCCAGCTCTCCTCATCCAGCTCATAAACTTCCTCCCACTGGTGGGTAGTAAAAACATTACAAACAAGCCAATTTGTAGGATATCTCATGTTTTGTTTTGTTTTTAAACTCTTGGTGTGTCCATTCCTTTTCTTCATGATGAAAAAAAATTAAATCCTGAGTTCAAAGTATTTAGCCGGGTGATAAAAGATGGCCCGGGAGACTCTATTTCCTTTCTCTTTTTGGTAGCTTAGCCAAGAGTGGGCTCAGCTGGACAGCAAGGCCTTTGGCTAACAGTGTTCCTGGTGGGCAAGGCTGTTCCCAGGTCCTCAGAATGCAGACTCCCTGGCACTATCCCCAGGCCTGGGGATTCCTTGATCTGTGTCTTACTCAAGAGAGTAGAGATGTTCCTTGGCCCTTCTTGGGTTCACCCTTAAATATGTAACATGGTGTCAACACTCTCTGTACTTTTCATCCAACTTCAAGGCAAAGAAGGAGGTTATTTGCAGACGCTTAAGTATGAGATATTAATTTTTTGTGTGTGCTCAAAAGCAGTGTCATGTGGAAACGTCGTGTACAATTTGATGGGCTCTTTGACCTAGGACAGATTTGGCCATAGTTAGAGCACAGAGCTTTTGCTGCTGCAACTGCTGACGGTAATGAGTCCCACTTACTATTCCCACACCCACTAGTACTGCTACTGTAACTCATGCTCCCGTTGCTGTTACCTCTGCTGTGTTTGCTGCTGCTGCTGCTGCTACTAACTACTACTACTACTACTGGCTAGTGTTTACTGATAACTTAGTGTATGTCAGACACCCTTTGAAGTTCTTTGCAAGAATTTACTCTTTTAATTTTTCAACAGCCCTATGAGGTAGGTACTATGATTACCATTTTAAAATAACATAAGGGAGGCACTTGAGAACTCAAGGATTTGCCCAGAGTTCCTCAGATAGTGGATGGAGAGAGGTTCATTGTATTGGTTTCAGTTAAAACTTATCTTCTTCTTCTTTTTGGGGGTGGGGGGAGAGAGAGAGAGAGAGAGAGTGTATATGTGTGTGAGTGTGAGCAGGGGGAGGGTCATAGGGAGAAGGGGAGGGAGAATCTTTTTTTTTTTTTTCTTGGAGAGAGAGAGAGAGAGCGAGCACAGGCAGACAGAGAGGCAGGCAGAGGCAGAGGGAGAAGCAGGCTCCCTGCTGAGCAAGGAGCCCGATGTGGGACTCGATCCCAGGACGCTGGGATCATGACCTGAGCCGAAGGCAGCCGCTTAACCAACTGAGCCATCCAGGCGTCCCGGGGAGGGAGAATCTTAAGCAGACTCCACGCCCAGCATGGAGCCCCACTCAGGGCTTGGTCTCCTGACCCTGGGATCATGACCTGAGCAGAAACCAAGAGTCAGCCACTTAAAGGACTGAGCCACCTAGGCGCCCCTGAGTAATATTCTATTACACACACACACACACACACACACACACACACACACACACACACCACAGCTTCTTCATCCATTCATCTACCTATAGACACTTGGGCGGTTTCCATAACTTGGTCATTATAAATAATGCTGCAAGAAACAAAGGGGTACATATAACTATTTGAATTATTGTATTCATTTTCTTTGGGTAAATGCCCAGTAGAAATTACTGGATATATGATAATTCCATTTTTCAACGTTTTGGGGAAACTTCATACTGTTTTTCCACAACAGCTGCACCAGTGTGCATTCCCACCAACAGTGCATGAGGGTTCTTTTTTCCCCACATCATTATCAACACATGCTGTTTCTTGTGTTTTTTATTTTAGCCATTCTGACAGTATGACAGGTATCTTATTGTGGTTTTGATTTGCATTTTCCTGATGATGACTGATGTTGAACATCTTTTCATGTGTCTGTTGGCCATTGGATGTCTTCTTCTTTTTTTTTTTTTAAAGATTTTATTTATTTATTTGACAGAGCTTGCAAGTAGGCAGAGAGGCAGGCAGCTGGGGGGGGGCAGGCTCCCCACTGAGCAGAGAGTCCGATGCGGGGCTTGATCCCAGGACCCCGAGATCACGACCCGAGCTGAAGGCAGAGGCTTTAACCCACTGGGCCACCCAGGCGCCCCTTTGGAGAAATGTCTGTTCATGTCTTCTACCCATTTGTTGAAGAGACTTTTTATCATATATCCAGTAAAGGAGGAAAAAAACCACAAAAGCTGAGATCAAAGCAAGTGAGCAAACAAAAACAATCCCTGTTTTGTGAGGTGAAATCACTACAAAGCAAAAGCCAGCTGCGTGGGTCTGTTCAGACTCGGATGTGGTACTGCCTTTGATACTCAGTTCTGGCTAATAACTGAGCGGGCGGTGGTTCTGAAGTAGTCGCTGGCTGCTGTTTCCACTGGGAGGCAGCTGCAACGACCGTGTAGTTCTATGAGGGACAAGAGCACCAGGATTTTCACAGCACTACAGTGGCCTGCACACAAAAATGTGTTAACTCTGTGGACTTCTACAGGCACAGTTTAAATATGAGATTGGCCAACACTGGATAACAGTATTCTATTAATTTTTTTAACATCGAAGGACTTTACGGAATGCAGAAAACCAAAGCGTTCTCTCCCAAACTTCAAATATACTTGATGCTCCGTAAGGGGAGCTATATACTTATATTTAACTCTATATGGTATTTAGAAAGAATCAAACACAAAATATCAGTTTATAGAACAGACCAAGATGTTCTGGCTGGGAATAAGTAAACATATAAAGTTGTGAATGAGCTCATCTTAATGAAGAAACTTTTTGGCATCTTTTTCTGAGCACAAACCCTTTGCCATCTGTTTACTTTGTTAACATTGCATAAGATATGCTCACATGCTGGCTTTTTATGTTAAATGCTCAGTGTGAGGAGAAAAACCTCATTTTGAGCACGTTTGGATCTTTCAGAGGCTTCATATTTATAACTGTCCTGCTTTCTTCTGTCTCTGGACTCAGGAGGTCGGAAGCTAAAGAGGGAGTCAGAAATGATGCAAACTCGCTGCCAAGAAATTTCAGTTTTACGCCAATAGGCTACCTATCCCCAACGTTTCAAAAGTTGGGGAGAGAGTTCCAGTCCAAGATGGCAACGTGGGAAGACAATGAACTCACCTCCTCCACGGACACACCAAATCTGCACCTATTTATAGAGTCATTCCTCCTGAAGAACTGAAGGCTGACTGAGCAGCTTCTGCAAAGCTAAAGATAGAACAGCAGGAAAAACAAAGCCGTGCTAATGCTAAAGAAGAGCCTTGGAGGAACTGGGGTGGCAGGGATAGTTCTGAGGGACTGGGAGCAAATCTGTTGGCCTTGGGGCACAGACAAAAGCCCTGATATAAAAGGGCAACTAGAATAGAAAAGATCCAGCCTTAGAACTCCTCCACTGGTGGGAGCACTCCTGGAACTCTCTCTGCGGAAAGGAGCTGGCAAGGGCCTCAGGTTCACGCCCCCCCTCCCCCAATCTGGATAGCACACAAGGGGCAGGGGCCTTGGGGCCTCAGAGCTGACCTGCCTCCTCAGTGCACATTAGTTTTAGAGCTTCTCTCTTCAGAAAGATACATAAACTTTAAATATAAACAGGGATGCCTGGGTGGCTTAGTTGGTTAAGCATCTGCCTCCGGTTGTGTCATGATCCCAGGGTCCTGGGATTGAGTCACACAGCAGGCTCCCTGCTCAGTGGGGAGCCTGTTTCTCCCTCTGCCTGCTGCTCCCCCTGCTTGTGCTCTCTCTCTCTGACAAATAAATAAATAAAATCTTTATATATTTGTTAAATATATATATATATATCTTTAATGTCTTTATATATATATTTGTTATGTGTGTGTATATATATGCCTACATATATATACATATATACATGTGTATACATGTATATATGTGTATACATATATGAACAATATATGTGAAGCCTTTCTACTCTATTAAAATTTGCTTATGTTATGCAATGTTAAGCTTATCTATAAAGAGAGTGTTTGCGAGGAATAAAAAAGACAGGCATCCTGAGTCCCCAATGACAATCTGGGTAAACTCTCCTGTTTTGGTCTTCCTTTTAACCTGTCAGTACTCCATAACCACACTCCCAGAGTTCAGCACAGAGAGGAAGTTACACAAGTCCTGCTTACCTGGTCACTTTGTCATTACCCCACCCCCCTGCCATCTGCCTCCTACCATCCTACTGGGCTGAGTGAAGAGGGCTTCTTCTCTATTGCAAGAATTTTCCCTGCCTCATCTTCTTGTTGTGGCAGCATTTGTCCTCTCCCTTACTGACGTCTGGGTCCACACTGATTTAGGTGGATCCCAAGTCTAATGGGATCCTCCTTCCCTTTCATATAGTACTCCTAGCTTTTGCTCTGGTTACCAGCGCCTCTGCTATTCCCTGTAGCTTGATCTCCACTGATCTTCCTGTAGCCCCCACAGTCACACAGATCCTGGACCCTGGGGGAGAAAGGCATTTCTGCATCCTCGTTCCTCCGCAAGGCTAAGTCCCCCTCTCCCCCAATGTCTCACCTTAGCTTTCAGATAGATAGTGTCCCTCACTTGCTTCTGTCTCTTGCTCCAGGCTGGTTTCTCAATGCTCCCTTTGATGTGCTTAAAAGAGTTGCTAACTAGTTCTTTCCTAGGGTAGAGTGTGTCTTCTCTGTTCTTGTCTTCAGCAGCCAGGTCTTATCTCACGTGTTGTCATGGGCCATCTTTCTGATATAGCCTGTCTGCATAAAAAAGGCTCCTGACCTTTCCCTATTTCAAAGCCCTTTGTGGTGAACAATCCTATTCCCTACTTCCTAACTAAGCTGGGATTTTGTTCAGGTATCCTCACCTGGCAGTCCGGGTGTTTAAGTCAGATATTCTCAGTTGGGGCTGTAGAGGTGGAGAGGCCGTTCTGCCCCCAACAAGACATTTGGGAATGTCTGGAGACATTTTTAGTTGTCACGAGGTAGAGGTGAAGAATGCAGTTAAACATCCTAGAGGGCACAGGACAGCCCCTACCAACAAAGAATTATCCGGCCTGTAATGTTAACAATGTTAAGTTTGAGAAACAGGTCTTAGAGAAGGATGATCTCGTCCTAGTTCTGTAAGTAGGCCTGACTGATCTGTAAGTAGGCTTGATTGATGGGCAGGTAAATTTACTCATTTGCAGTGACTGATTTAACAATAAGTAAATGATCCACTCTACACCAGTGAAATATGAAAAGTTACTGGGTGCTCCTGAAAAAGTCCTTCCTTTTGGACATTTTCAGGTGAAGGTGTCAAACTAATTCACCTCACAAGAGCACTGTAAGTAAAGCAGAGTCAAGGGAAGGCAGGGAAAAGGACCAGAGCCACCAGACTCAGTCAACCCTGAAGCCCACCCTTCTGCTCAACTTGCAAATAGATGAGCTTCTTTATTATTTAAGCATGTTTTGAACTCTATTTTGTTGTTATTTGCAACCATGTGAATCCTAACTGATGCATCTTTACTCTTTCTTTCTCCCTCTACCCCTTCTTCCCTCCCTCTCTCTTTCTTTCTCCCTCCCTTCCTTCTTTCTCCTTCTCTCTCTCTCCCTTCCTTTCCTCCTCTCTCTCCTTCCTTCCTTCCATCACTCATTCATTCATTGCCACCTGAAGGGAGGCATTCATTCATTGGCACCTGCTTGCCACCATAAGGGTGCCTGTAGCTCATAGCTAATTTTGAGAGCCTTCTTGATCTTGGACAATGATCTGATTAAAGTCTCAGCTCTGTCCACTTACATTTAACTGTACAGGAAACTCTTCCAAACATGGAAATTCCTTATTATTATTACAATAATTTACATTACAATAATAAAATGTCTTCACTCATACAATAATAGACCATCCTTTCACAGAGCACCAATGGGATCTGATTAGTCAGGCTTTCTAAGTTCAGTGGAGACCTAAACTAAGAGCAAAACTTGGAGAACACCAGAAGAAAAGGGATGAGATCCAGAGAGAAGACAAATTCATTTACACATTCTATGAATACAAGGGAAAGTAGGACTTCAGATTTTAAAGACACTAGAGTAGGTGTCCTTTCACAGTTGAAATGTTATCAAAACCAATTGCCTGGGTGGCTGGAAAAATAAACATGCTGACATTGAGGAAGACAAAAAAATCAAAGGAAGGCAGGAAAAGCAGCCCTCCAGCAGAGTGAGAAATATTCCTGCTGGGTGGGTAGGGGACCAGTTTGTGTCTTTCTAATATTCTGTGGGCTCATTTAAGTACAGAAAACACAGAACTAAACATCTGCTGTATGCGACTTAAAAATCAAGTCTCATTTCATCGTTCCTTTTCCAAATAGGCACTCTGTGCCAAGGAACTTAAAAACACTGAGTAATTCACACTGATTTAGACTTTTCAAAAATGAGGACACTTACAAAAGGTATAAACTTCCAGTTATAAGATAAATGAGTCCTGGGGATATAAGATGACACCTGGTGACTGTAGTTCATGCTACTTATCATATATTTGAAAGTTCCTGAGAGAGTCGATCTTACAAGTTCTCATCACAAGAAAAAAAATTGTAAATGTCTGTGGTGATGGATGTTAACCAGACTCACTGTGCTGATTGTTTTGCAATATATACAGATATCAAATCATTGAATTTATACCTGAAACTTACACAGTGTTACTGGTCAATTACTTCTCAATTTAAAAAAACGAGGACAGTTAAATTTTTTAAGGATTTGATAAAAAGATCAGATAATTGAATTCCTTTGTTCAAATTATCAGAGTGGAGGAAAGGGCATCTTATGATGGTCAAATAATCAATCATTCTGGATTTCCCAAAGTTATTATACTCTTTATTATACTAATTAGTTTCAAACATTTCAGGTTTTTAGCTACTTGAACAAAAAAGCCTCTTAATTTGGGAAAAATGAGCTCTGTATCAGAGTTGACACAATAAATTCTTACTATTGTTCACAAGTCAGTTTGGGGATAACAATTTACATCTTAGAAAAGACTCAACTTTTAAAAAAAGATGAATGGCTGATAAATGGTATGGGTAACTGCAAGGGACACTCAGAGCAAAGATTTTTATCCTGAGCTCCACAGCTCAGTAATAACCAACTGTGAAAACTGGTTCTCACTAGCTCTGCTTTCTCCAGAAACAGTGCAGATTAGATTACTCTGTGATCCCACAGGAACCAAGGGAGGGTTTGGAAATTACAAAGGACAGAGAGACAAAAGAAGTACCAAATGGGATATTGCCACAGACTGGATATCATTTGAATTTGAAACCAGGGTTTTTCTTACCGTCACTGGAACCAAAGCTTCCACTGATGGATTTTCTTTGAAACCTGTAAAGAAACGCACACACATGCTTCTAAGAGAGTGAAAACCTCAGCCTTTAATATTTCTTCCCCATAGACTTTGTTGCAGAATTGTCTGCTAGAATCTCTTAAAAATGAGCCTTTGCATGTGGAGAAACTGGCACTCTGACACACTGCTGGCTGGACTGTAGAATGGTGTAGCCACTTTGGAAAACTCTTGGGCAGTTCCTCAGAAAGTTAAACATAGACTTATCATACGGCCAAATCCACTCCTAAGCATGTTTCTACGTGCATAAATTCATCAATTTATTCTCAGATTCCTTTATTTTCAGATAATTCACACACCATAAAGTTCACCCTTTAATGTGTACATTTCAATGAATTTTAATATGTTCACAAAACTGTGCAACTGTGCAACTGAGTGGCTCGGTTAGTTAAGCATCTGCCTTGGGCTCAGGTTATGATCCCAGGATCCTGGGATCCAGTCCTGCATCAGGCTCCCTGCCCAGTGGGAGACTGCTTTTCCCTCTCCCTCTGCTTGCTGCTCCCTCTACTTGTGCTCTCTCTCCCAAATAAATAAATAAATAAATAATCTTAAAAAAAAAACCCACAAAACTGTGCCACCATCATTATTATCTAATTACAGAAATTTCCATCACCCCCCCCAAATTAAAAACCTATTAGCAGTCACTCCCCAATACCCACTTCTGTACATTTCGGACAACCACAAATCTACCTTCTGTCTCCATATATTTGCCTATTCTGGAAGTTTCATGTAAACCATACTAAATGTCTTTTTTTTTTTTAATAACTTTTTTTTTAAGATTTTTTACTTATTTATTAGTTAGAGAGAGAGAGAGAGAGAGAGCGAGCGAGCATAGGCAGAGAGAGGCAGGCAGAGGCAGAGGGAGAAGCAGGCTCCCTGCCGAGCAAGGAGCCCGATGTGGGACTCGATCCCAGGACGCTGGGATCATGACCTGAGCCGAAGGCAGCCGCTTAACCAACTGAGCCACCCAGGTGTCCCCTAAATGTCTTTTTTTGACTGGCTTCATTCATTAAGCATAATGCTTTCAGGGTTCATCTATGTGTAGCATGAATCAATACATCAGTCTTTTATGATTGAATAATACTCCTTTAATTAAACATGGTACACCATGTTTAATTTATTTGTTTACACTTGGACATTTGGTTGTTTCCATGTTTTGGCTATCAGGAATAACACTGCTATGAACATTTGAGTACAAGTTTCTGTGTAGATATATGTATTAAATTCTCTTGGGTATACCTAGGTACGGAGGTGTTGGGTATTAGGTAACTGTATTTTTTTTTTTTCAAACCTTTCCACAGTAGCATTATAGCAGAAACTATTTTGCATTCCTACTAGCATTGTGTATGGTGTCAATTTCTCCATAACTTTACCAACTCTTGCTGTTTTCCATTAAAAAAATATTGTAGTCATCCTAGTGGATAAGGAGTGATATCTCATTGCTGTTTTGATTTGCATTTCCCTGATGGCTGATGATGTTGAACATCTTTTCATACGCTTGTTGGCCCCTCGTTTATCTTCTTTGGAGAAACACCTATTCAAACCCTTTGCCCTTTTTATTTATTTTTCTTTGTATCACTGGCTTATAAAAATTCTTTATATAGTATGAATACTAGACTTTTAACAGATACATGCATTGCAAACATTTTCTCCCATTTTGTGTGTTGTGTTTTCACATCCTTTTTAAAAATTTTTTTAAAAAAGATTTTTCTTTATTTATTCGACAGACAGAGATCACAAGTAGGCAGAGAGGCAGGCAGAGAGAGAGAGAGAGAGGAAGGGAAGCAGGCTCCCTGCTGAGCAGAGAGCCCGATGTAGGGGCTCGATCCCAGGACCCTGGGATCATGACCTGAGCTGAAAGCAGAGGCTTAACCCACTGAGCCACCCAGGCGCCCCATGTTTTCACTTCCTTGATAGGCCCTTAAAAAGTACAGGAGTTTTGGGGTTACTGGGTGGCACAGCCAGTTAAGCGCCTGATTCTTGGTTTCAGCTCAGGTCGTGGTCTCAGGATTGAGGGATGGAGCCCATGTTGGGCTCTGCGCTCAGTGGGGAGTCTGCTTGAGATTCTTGTTCCCTCTCCCTCTGCCCTTCCAGCACCCATTCTCTCTCTCTCTCTCAAATAAAATAAGTAAATATTAAAAAAAAAAAAAAAAGCACAGAGGCCCCTGGGTGGCTCAGTCGGTTAAGCATCTTCCTTCAGCTCAGCTCATGATCCCAGGATTCTGGGATCGAAAACCGAATCAGGCTCTCTGCTCAGCAGGGAGTCTGCTTCTCTTTCTCCCTCTGCCTGCTGCTCCCCGCTGCTTGTGTCAAGTCAAATAAATAAATAAATAAATAAATAAAAAATCAATAATAAATTAATAATTAATTAATTAAATAAATAATTATTAATTAATTAAATAAATTAATAATTAAAAATTTTTTTAAAAAGTACAAAAGTTTTAATTTTGATGAAGTCTAATTTATCTATATTTTTTCTTTTGTTACTTATGCTTCTGGTGCCCTAAGAAATTATTGCCTAATCCAAGGTTACAAAAGATTTACACCTATGTTTTCTTCTAAGAGTTTTATAGATTTAACTCTTATATTTAGATCTTTGATCTGAGTTCATTTTTTAAAAAATTTTATTTTTTTAAAGTTTATTTTTTTTTAAAGATTTTATTTGTTTATTTGACAGAAAGAGAACAAGTGGGCTCAATGGCAGACAGAGGTAGAGGGAGGCTCTCTGCTGAGCCCCATGTAGGGCTCGATCCCAGGGCCCTGGTATCATGACCTGAGCCGAAGGCAGCCACTTTAACTGACTGAGCCATGCAGGCAGCCCAAAGATTTTCTTCTTAAGAAATCTTTACACACAGTGTGGGCCTTGAACTCATGACCCAGAGATCGAGAGTCACGTGCTCTGCTGATTGAGCCAGCCAGGCACCCTTGAGTTAATTTTTTCCTATGGTGTAAGGTAGAGGCAAAACTGTTCTTTTTCAGGTTGATACCCAGTTGTCTCAACAACATTTATTGAAAAGAATATCCTTTCTTCATTGAATTATCTTGGTACCCTTGTTAAAAATAGGATCATAGATGTAAGGAGTTTATTTCTGAACTCTCAATTCTATTCCATTGATCTATATGTCTTTCCATATATCAGTGCCAAAGTTTTGATTATGCAGCTTTGTAGGAAGTTTTGATATCAGGAAGTGTAAGACCTTCAGTTTTGTTCTTTTTTTTTTTTTTTTTTTAATGACTATTTTACCTATTCTGGGTCCCTTGCATTTCCCTATGAATTTTAAGATCAGTTTATCAGTTCCTGTAAGAAAGTCAGCTGGGACTTTGATAGGGATTGTTTTGAATCTGTAGATCAGTTTGGGGAGTATTGCACAATGTGTTTTAGTTTCTGTTGCTGCTGTAGAAAATTATCACAAACTTAGTGGCTTAGAATGATATAAATTTATTATATTACAGTTCTGGATGTCAGAATTCCAAAATGCATCTTATGTGGCTAAAACCAAGGTAGCAAGCAGGGCTGTATTCCTTCCAGACTCTCCTGGGGGATTGCACTTTTCCTTGCCCTGTCTAGCTCCTAGAGGCTGCCTGTATTCCTTGAATCATCGCCCCTTCCTCTACCATCAAAGTGTACTGCTCCAACCTCTGCTTCCATCATCACATCTTCTCCTTCTTGCCTCCTTCTTACAAGGATCCTTGTGATTAGATTGTAGCCACATGGATAATCCAGAACAATCTCCATAATTTATCACATCTGTAAAATTTCTTTTTGCCATGTAAAGTAACATGTTTACAAGTTCTGGGTGTTAGGATTTGGACATCTTTTGGGGGCCATGATTTTACTACACCATCTTAGTAATATCCAGTCTTCCAAACCATGAACTTAGGATATCTTTCCATTTATTTAGGTCCTCTTTAATTTGTTTCAAGGATGTTTTGTCATTTTCAGTGTACCTCTTATATTTAATTTGTTAAATTTACTAAGTTTATTATTATTATTATTTTAAAAAAGATTTTATTTATTTATTTGACAGAAAGAGATCACAAGTAGGCAGAGAGGCAGGCAGAGAGAGAGGGGGAAGCAGGCTCCCTGCTGAGCAGAGACCCTGGATGCGGGGTTTGATCCCAGGACCCTGAGATCACGACCCGAGCTGAAAGTAGAGGCTTAACTCACTGAGTCACCCAGGTGCCCCAGTTTTTTATTATTTTAAAAAATATTTATTTATTTTGGAGAGAGAGTGTGAGCAGAGGGAGGGGCAGAGGGAGAGAGAGAATCTTCGAGCAGACTCCCTGCTGAGTGTGCACCGGCACCCCACCCCATGTGGGGCTCAATCCCAGATCAGGACCTGAGCCAAAACCAAAAGTCAGACACTCAACTGACTGAGTCACCCATATGCCCCTAGTATTTTATTATTTTTGATACTACTGAAAATGGAATTGTTTTCTTAATTCTGTGCTTGGATTGTTCATTGCTAGTGTATAGAAATACAATTGATTTTTGTATATCGATCTTACATCCTATAATCTCGATGAAAGTTTCTTTTTGGAGGTGATGAAAATCAAATAGTGGTGATGGTTTTTGCAACTGTGAATATACTAAAAACCACTGAACTGTATACTTTAAAAGGGTGAATTTTATGATCTGTGAATTAGGTCTCAGTAAAGCTATTACTAAAAAAGCCAGGTATATCATTTGGAAATGTCTGTGAAACACTAAAATGTGGACGACCATCTTCTCACAAAAGGAGCGTCTCTTTTGGATGTGGGGTTAGAGTCAGGGAGGAGGAAAGTTAGGGGTTAGACGTGGTTGTGCTTTGGTATGTGCTCTTGTTTACTTCCAGATGGCAACTCTAGAAGTTGCCCACTCTTGATCCTAGTATGTTTGGTGGAAGAACTTCTCTTCATACCTCTTCTGTTCCTAGACACAGCAAACTCATCCCTGCCTCAGGGCCTTTGCTATTGTTCTCTGTCTGGGCCTCTCTCTCACCACATCCTCACATGGTTGGCTCCTTTTTGCTACTGAAGTCTCGCTTCTGAGAGATCTTCCTTGCTGAACAAATCAAATCTAAAGAAGCTTTCCCAACCCATTCTCTATCACACTGCAGTGTTTTTTTTCCTCCTTCTGTCACTAGCTGAAATTATTTGCTTTATTAATTGCTTGCTTGTGTGTTTTTTCTTTGTACAATATAAGCTCTATTGGAGCTGGATCTAGACTCTCTTGTTCACCACTGCATCCTTAAACTCTGGGACAGAGCCTGGCACATAGGAAATTATAACTAAATGTTTGTTGAATGAAGAAAACATATTATTAAGGAGAGCAGTTACAATTTGGCCCAACTGTTCTAGCTAGCAAATGAAGCTCTGGCAAAGTCCCTTATTTAAAAAAATAAATAAATTTAAAATTTTAATTCCAGTACAGTTAACATACAGTGTTATATTAATTTCAGGTGTGCAATATAGCCATTCAACAATTCTATACATTACCCAGTGCTCATCATGGTAAGTGTGCTCTTTAATCCCCTTGGCCTGTTTCACTGATCTGCCCACCCACCTTCCCTCTGGTAACCATCAGTTTGTTCTCTATAGCTAAGAGTCTGTTTCTTGGTTTGTCTTTCTTATTCCCCACCACCCCCCCTTTGCTCATTTGTTTCTTAGATTCCATACTTGAGTGAAGTCATATGGTCTTTGTCTTTCTCTAGAAGACTGACTTATTTCACTTAGCCTAATACTCTTTAATTAATACTATTGCATTTTTTTTTTGGTAAATACCCAGTAATGCGATTACTGGGTCATAGGGTAGCTCTATTTTTAACTTTTTGAGGAACCTCCATCCTGTTTTCCACAGTGGCTGCACCAGTTTGCATTCCTGCCAATGGTCCACGAGGGTTCTTTTCCTTCACATCCTCGCCAACGCTTGTTGAAATCTCTTTTTAAAAACAATCCTAACTGATATTAACTGGCAAGCAATTCTACGGACTTATAAAAGATGATGTGTTTGTATTAACAGGCTTTATCCACATTTGCCATAGGCTTTGGAGCTGACAAAATTCTTCAGTAGAGGGGTTAAATGATTTAGAAAGCGAGGCTGAGGCAGGCAGTATCCCTGGGGGCAAAGGAGAAAATAGGAAATGAGAACTAGGTCAGACTGATTACAAAATGGCGACACCTCCTCTTGCATTCAGCTCCTTAAATCAAAAGGTGGAGTCTGTATCTTCACCTCTGGAATCAAGGCTGGCCACGCGACTCGTTTTGACTACTGGAAAGGAGAAGTGATACGATGCCACTGCTGACCCTCTGTCTTCGGGAGGCCTTGCACTCTTCCGCCCTCTCTCCCGGAGCTATAGGAAGCCAGGGTCAGCCGGTGGGAACTGGAGAGCTGAAGCGCGGCTGAGGCTGGTCCCGCAGGAACCCCGCTCTCGTGCTGACTTGCCAGGTGATTTCACTCTGTGTCCACACACCCCACTGAGAGCTCTGAGCCCGGGTCTGGATTAGCAGCAGCATCTTGCCGACCCAGAGATTTGTAAGTAAACTTAACTACTTATTGCTGTAGGCCTTTGGAGTTTTTATGGTTGATTTTTATGCAGCATTACTGCGGCCATCGATAACTAGCGGCAGAAGCAAGGGAAGGGTGAATGCTGTCAGGAGTGCGCGGCTTGAGCACAATGTCCGGCAGGGCTGTTGGGAGAAATGAGTAAGAGAACATGTATCCAGTGTTTGGCCCAGGGTGGGCACAATGTGTGTGCCCATGAATGTGTGGGCACATTCATGGCGGCGGCTCCTTGGATGCCTGTTGAATGGACTATCTATGGCTGGGAATGGCAGGTCTATGGCTGGGAATGGCAGGGGAATAGGGCTTAGGTTCAAGTCGGTACAGCTAGTCCTTGGATTCTTAGCTTTCTGAGGGTGGGAGCCAAGTCTCTTATCCGTGTTTCATCCTGACTTCATGGCATCTACTGCAACCCCCAGATACATCAATAATAAAGTACAGGGAGCTCACCAAGCAAGTGGCCTTCTGCTCCAGGACTGGCTTCATTTGGTTCTGTAGAAAACTTTGTTATTTCTGCTTAGTTCAATGAGGGAAGAGTTCCGTTAACATTTTCCCTCAGTCTGTGCCCTTATTAAGAATGCCAGATAGTTCTTCTTATGTCTCCAGATTTCTGTTTTCAGTTTCTCTATATTTGGAAAGAATCCGTGCATGTGCAATTGACTGTAGCAAAATAATCCGGCAGCCAGAGGTTTCAACAGAGCCTCATACAACAACTTGCAAAAACTGTGCTTGCTTCTGTAGGCCGAATGACAATTTTAAGGAGATTGATATCCAGATCTTAACTTTTTGTCTGTTTGTATGTGGCTTACGCTTGCTAGTTAACTAAAGAGGTAAAAATCCTATCTTCTAAAATTTAAATCATCAGGCATAGAGGTGGTCTTCCTAAGAGAGGCAGAAGAGATGGACTTCTTTTTGCATGAGCTCGGAGCTCATCTGAGTCAAAATGGAAAGCTTTTTGGGTCCTTTTCCAGTCGCACCCATGCTGGGGGGGCCCGACTTTTGGCTTGGCCTCCCTGACCAGGACTGCCCTTCCTCACATGCCCTGACTGCTCCAGATTAGTCTTGACCAGCCTGGCAGGCTCTGGACCCAGGCTGTCTGCATGTTCAGATAAATCCCAGCTCCCTCATTTATAGGCTATGAATTCTTGGTTCAGCTGCTTCGCCTCTCTAGGCTTCATTTCCTTAACCTTCAAGTGGTGATAATACTAGTCCTTGTTGTAGGGTATTTGGTTAGATAATCGTCTCAGAGGGCCCAGCAGGGTACCTATTAAATGTCAGCCCTTGTGATCTAGTAAATTAAGTAGGCTGGCAATCAGTT
Organism: Taxidea taxus jeffersonii; assembly: GCA_003697995.1. Taxonomy (NCBI): domain Eukaryota; kingdom Metazoa; phylum Chordata; class Mammalia; order Carnivora; family Mustelidae; genus Taxidea; species Taxidea taxus. The sequence continues at coordinate 15,687 of ML103099.1, forward strand.
AATGTGTATACTTTCCAGATATATTTGCCCACACACTGGGGGTTTTTGCTTTTAACTTTTATTAGAAAATAACTTTGAGGGGCGCCTGGGTGGCTCAGTTGGTTAAGCCTCTGCCTTCGGCTCAGGTCATGATCCCAGGGTCCTGGGATTGAGCCCCGCATCGGGCTCTCTGCTCAAAGGGGAGCCCGCTTCCCTCTCTCTGCCTACTTGTGATCTCTGTCTGTCAAATAAATACATAAAATCTTAAAAAAAAAAAGAAAATAACTTTGAATTTACAGAGAAGTGGTAAAAGTAAGAATAAAATACAGAACACCCATATACCCTTTATTTAGATTTCCTTACTGATAGCATGATAGCCCATTGCTTTATCATTCTGCATGTGTATAATATATATGTGTGTATATATAACACACACAAATATATATAATTTTTTGAATCATTTGAAAGGAAGTTGCTTATGTCATGAACTGTTATTTCTAAGTATTTCCACTTTGTTAAAGTAAGCTGTATGCCAAACATGGGGCTCAAACTCATGACCCTGAGAGTCCCATGCTTTACTGACTGAGCCAGCCAGGCATCCTCAATACTTCCAAAGAATAAAGATAGCCTGATATTCTCTTACTTAACCACAGTATCATCAAATTCAGCAAATTCGACTTCAATATGTTACTCTTATCTAACCTGTCTGTAGTACGATTTTGTTAACTGATCCAATAATGTCCTTTATAGCAGATTCTTCTTCTAGCAAAAGATCCAATCTGAGACCAGCTGTTGCCTTTAGTCGCCCATATCTCTTGTCTCCTTCAACCTAGGCCATTTCCGTGGCCTTCCTTTGTCTTTGAAGACATATTCTACTAGCCTGTTTGTCGTTCTGAATTGGTTCAGTTTTCCCTCAAGATTTCATACAAAATATGCATTTCTGGCCGGACTGTTGCATCCATGGTGCTCTCTCCACAGAGCGCCCCGTGTTGAGGCACACAACGTCCATCTTCCCCTTGCTCACATTAGTTTTGATCACCCAGCCAATCCGACTCTGCGTTTCCATTGCAGAGTCACTATGTTTCCCTTACAACTAGGAAGCAAATCATGGGGATGTACTTTATGGCAGTGCAGTACCTTGATTCTCATCAGATTTCCCTCTTAGTTGAGTACCCATGGATGATTCTTAATCTATGCAAAATGATGATTTTCCAACTGCAGCACTCCCTCCATATTCTCAAGTCAGCTTTTTGGCATTCTGATGTAGGCCAAGAGTCCTCCCTTACACTGTCAGCATTTGCTAATGGCTCCCTTCCCTAATGCGTGCCTGTTTTAGTGACTTTGGATTTGTATCTGGAGGTATTTAGGCCTACTACCCTTCCTCCCTTCCTTCCTTCCTTCTTTTCTTCATCAGTTTGGATTCATGGATTTCTATTTTTCTCAATGGTTTATAACCATATTATTCTTAATTATTTTGATGCTCAAATTGTGCCAAATGTGGCCAGTGGTAGTCCCAGGGCTTTAAAATTCAGTTTCTCAATTGAAAAGCTCTATAAAGTTCCCAGAAGAGAGTTATTGTTTGAACCAGAGAGAAGCCTGTATCACTGAGACCATTAGTAGTGGCCATGAAGGTTTTCTACTGATGCCTTGAACTTGCCCAGTAGTCTGAGAACTCTGTGCTGAAAACCCATGCTTTGTTTTCTTTACATGTTCAAGACGGGAAAGAACAGTTGTTTATTGTAGGCCTTCTGCCATTCTTTTGTAGTTGTTTCCCAGAGACCACAACAAAGTACAGAATTCACAGTGTTTGGGTCAGCTCAAGATGTCAGGAGAAACTGGGGCTCTTTTTATTATGGGCTCCAAACTCTTGGGAAGGGAAATTGTCTTGGTCAAATTACAGTATAATCATCTCCTTTTTTCTCTCCAGGGACGTTTTACTGGAAAATTGATGCTGCAGTAGTAAGAAAGCAGCTGGTAATGCAGTAGCAAAGCACATCACTCTTGATATTTATTATACCTCAAGATTTATTTCAGGCATTAATTTACTTGTTAATGGAATATTTAAAACTATTAATGGAATATTTAATGTGTTTCTCCATATTAGGAAGAACTCATCATTTCCTACAGTCCATAGGATTTATAGGACTTTCTGGTCCAAAAAAATACCCACACTGTCTTTCCGTTGAGGTTTTATTAACTATGAAAAGAACTCACACTCTACCAGCACTTACTCTGTGTAGGACATTGACATAAACACTGTAGTTTTACAGTTCCAGGAAGGAAATTATGATCTCATTTTGATGAGTAGGAAACTGAAGCACAGAAAGGTTTAGTAACTAGCCCAAGGTCACACAGCTGGTGGTTGCGGTAGAGTTGAATCTGGTCAATATGGCTCTAAAGCCTAATGCTCTAATCCCTGTGCAGAGACAGGAAAAGGGGGTGAACATTTCTTGATACTCTTGACCTACCTGATATAATGAACAAATGCAATAAGCAGGCATCCCAGGTAGAAGGAGAAGAAGATGAGGGAACTGAGAAGGATGGATTTCACATAAACAGATCCTGAGGGAAGAGAAACAACTTTGGTCAGCGTGTCCTCAGGAGAAAAGAGGACCATGTTTGGGACAGGACAGCTTCAAGGGCCCATCCTCATCACACCCATTCTGAAATCCTAATATATTTCCATTCAAAGGCAGCAAAGCTGCTGGAGGTCCTCCAGACTTTATCCACAAATGGCTGCCTTTCACAGTCACGACTACCCAGTGGAAGCTAGGAAGGGACTTCCTGTATACAACTTCACAATTGAGTTCCCTCTCTTTCTGGAAGAGATTTAACGGAATGCTTTGACTCTCTCTTCTATCTCCAAGGTAAGTATTAGTTTTCTTATGATGTTTCTCTGGAAGGATAACATAAGCATCGATGTGTATGACTGACTTCCTGACATAGAAATTTTTCTCCATTGAATCCTAGAGCCAACACCGACCTTTAATGGAAGGAACAATGGTCACTTTAAGGTTCTTTGTTCGTTGTAGATTCCAGGTTTGGTTCTCCTTTTCTGGTAAAAAAGAACAAGGCACAATAGATCAGATACTTGGTTCTTGGCCTTTCATCTGAACAGTTGTTCAAAAACTGTCCACAATTAGCTCTGGTTGTTGAATTTTCTTATAGCAAGAACTAGAGGAAAACCTAACCTCCAAAGCTGCAGACCATCTGATACCCCTTTGGGCCAAACTTTCAATTTGGCCTTTGCTTGGATGCATTTTGGTAGTATTGGAACAATGAGACTGCAGTCCCCTTTCTCGAGTGAAGAAGGCTTGACACATCCTCTGCTATCCATGTGGCTCAATAGAGCCACAGACATCTGAAGGAAACAGCCACAAAAGCAAAAGCTGTCTCATCTTTTGGTTTGCATTATTCCAGCCAGTGAAACTTTGTTCTTCGTTATATAGTTATAGAAGGACTTGTAGTTTACCAAAGATCAACGGACACTGGCAAAACTCTAGACTATATAATTAAAAGATTAAAGAATGCATAAGCTGAAATTTCACCTAATTGGCAAGGGAACCATATTAAACTCAATAGTGAATACCCTCTGTGTTAACCACATGTGGCTCATCAGCTGCTGGGGTCTGTGTTTTCAATCAACAGCCTGTGCCATTCCCACAGTGGTTCCTAGGTAGTTACCCAGAACCATCTGTCCTGTGCCTAAGGGCTCACACAATCCCTATCATGGGAAGAAATTGTCCCACTTTGCTTTCTTACCATCTTGCCAGGTATAATTTTGGCAACTGAAACTGAGAACTCTGAATTTTCCTTGTACATCCTGTGGAAATGATAACTGCTGATAAATACAGTGGCTCCATTACCAAATTGATCTTAGAAAGTGGACCCTGATATGCTGCATAAAATCATTATTTCATAAAACCAAATATCTGTTGAGTAAAACGTCTATTGAGAGTATATATCTCATGTGGTCTGAGGGAGCAGAAGACTTGGAAAAGAGGTAGTCCCCCAAGTGACATTCTGTAGTATCAACAACTTTAGATTTATCATTTTTGTATCTCTCCAGCTACCTTGCAAGTTACTGCTGAAGACCCTCAGTGAGAACTAGAGATGGTAGCAAGGAGCCACTCTGAGCTTTTGCCTTCCCTTCTATTCCATATCATTAGGTTTTTCTAAGTGTCACTATTTCTTTTCTTTTTTTTTTTTTAATATTTTATTTATTTATTTGACAGACAGAGATCACAACTAGGCAGAGAAGCAGGCAGAGAGAGAGAGGAGGAAGCAGGCTCCCTGCTAAGCAGAGAGCCCAATGCAGGGCTCGATCCTAGGACCCTGGGATCATGACCTGAGCCGAAAGCAGAGGCTTTAACCCACTGAGCTACCCAGGCGCCCCAGCATCACTGTTTCTTACCCTGGATAAAGAAAGATCCTCCACAGGCATAATCTTCAGGCTTTATCACAAATACCACGAAGAACTGCTCTCCTGGAAAATCCTTCTTCTGTGTAAGACATAACAACTAGTGATAGCAAGAAAGGATAGCAAAAGGGGAGAAAGTCCATGGTGGGGGTGGGGGGAGGCAGGAAGAGAGGAAAGAGAAGAAAAGTGGAGTTCACCCCTGCCCTCTCATTTCTTAGAAAGAACCTTCAGATACCCATTATTTACTCCAGATTTTATCCACAATAAAATAATTGTTGCACACAAAAATTTCAAGTAAATAAATACACTATTCTAATTTCACTCTATGTTGTGTCCACTTAGGTGCTTAGAACTGTAATAGGTCCCAGGTAAAAAATACATCAACAGCCTATGTTTAATAATTAATACTTGTATATGCTGTTTTAAAAATAAGCATACTTTAGAGTGTTTTAGGTTCACTATATTAAGTCTTTATTATTTAAAAATCTAATGATAGCAGCACCTGGGTGGCTCAGTTGGTTAAGCCTCTGCCTTCAGCTCAGGTCATGATCTCAGGGTCCTGGGATCAAGCCCCGTGTCTGGCTCCCTGCTCAGCTCCGAGTTTGCCTCTCCCTTTCCCTCTGCCCCTCCCCCTGCTTGTGCGCTCTCTATCTCTCTCTAATAAATAAATAAAATCTTTAAGAAATAAAAAAACAGTCTAATGATAAATGACTTTCCTGAAAGTCACACAGCCACAATTAAGTAATTTAGGTTAGGGGTGCGAAGATTTAAGTGAGGAGACCTGAGTTGTAAGTCCTGGCTTTAACTTTCTCTAAGTGTGCTTCTCTGTGTCCCAGTCTCCTTGCTCATGAGTGAACAAGAACAGCTATTTGGTGTATCAAAACTGAGGCACTAGGGAATTAAAGCTTAATAGAACTTTTGACATTTTAATTAAATTAATTAATTAAATTAATTAATCTAACCAATTAATTTAATTAAATAATTAATTAAATTATATTTATAAATAATAAATTAAATTAATTTTAATTAAATTAATTAATTTAAATTATAATTAACCTCTCTTCATTCCTTATTATTCAGTAAGCAGTATCACCTTACCCTGGAGAACAGACCAAGTTGTAAGTAATGTAGGTAAACACCACCCTAAAGGCAGGAACAGAATCTCTTTGAAAATATACTGACATGATACATATTCATTTTTTCTATAAAACTGCCATTGGAATAATTCAATGACAAATGACAAAAGGGCGAACCACTATACACATGTGGTCTATATTCCTTTGAACCTATCTATTCTGTCCAGAATGGAAGTCTTCTTTTGGTTACTGTTATAGGTATATAGAGTATTAGATTTGGTTTAATTCCTTTAAATAGATCAAGCTTTACACTAAATTGGCAACCTCCAATGAGGAGATTGGCATCTCACCTTACCTCTCTAAGCACTCTGTCAGGTATGTGTCCCACTGCATCATGGGCTCCCAAGACTTCCCAAGGGGAATGGGGCAGAGTAACATGTCCACCAGGGCCTGGGCTTTGATTTCAGGAGTAGTGATCTTTGTTTTATTTTATTTACTTTTTTTTTTTCAATTTTATTTATTTGAGAGAGAGAGCACAAGTAGGGGTTGGGGAGGAGTATAGGGAGTGGGAGAAGGCACAGACTCCCTGCTGAGCAGGGAGTCCAATGTGGGGCTTAATCCCAGGACCCAAGATCATGACCCGAGCCAAAGGCAGATGCTTAAATGACTGAGCCACCCAGGCACCCCACAATCTTTATTTTAAAACCATTCTTAAGGGAAAGAGATCCAAGGCACACAGTGAATGATGATAACTTCTGGATGCGGTCCAACAGGTAACCTGACCATAAACTGGGTATTGTAGTTGACAATAGTGTACACAGAAGTGATGTCTCACCTGCAAGGTGATGGCAGCTTTCTTGGTCATGGACTGATAGACACCATTAAATTCCACATTGTGGTCGAGATCATACACTGGGCACTGCAATGTGCATGAAGGATAAAAAAGAAAGCTTCACTAAGGCCATACTACACACACCACACATTCTTTCTGTATCACAGAGCAAGGGGTTCCTTACTAGGCCAGAAACCAGGAAAACTTTTCTCCAAGAAAAGTCATGGAACAGTCCTCCTTAAGCTTGGTGCCTTGACTTCTAAAGTCCTCTCAAGTGTCCTCTAAAGGTCACTTTAGATCAAAGAGAACTGAAAAGCTTCTCTTAAAGTGTATGACCCCTTCCCCATTTGTTACTAACACGTTATGAGACAAAAAGGGGCTATGGTTACAATAAAATTTTTTTTTGAAGATTTTATTTACTCATTTGACAGAGAGAGACCCAGCGAGAGAGGGAACACAGGGGGAGTGGGAGAGGGAGAAGCAGGCTTCCCGCCGAGCAGGGAGGCTGATGCCAGGCTTGATCCCAGGACCCTGGGATCATGACCTGAGCCGAAGGCAGATGCTTAACAACTGAGCCACCCAGGCACCCCTACAATAAAAATTTTAAAACCTAGGCTAAGTGGTAGGTTTCTATGTTTCTTGTGCAGCCCACGTTTGGTCTTCCATATTCTTTGTCACAATCCGCCCTCCCTTCCTTCTTCCCTTTGTTTATTTTGGTGAGGGATTAAGTATTCTCTATCTCCCCAAATCAGCGTCTCCAAACAGATTATCCACTTGTGTGCACAAGATGCTGCTTTCATTATTTAGCAGTTTTGCAGGAGATACAGAGTAAGAGGATGACATGGTCCTCACTCTCCTCTTTCATTTGTCTTGGGACAATATAATGCTCCATATTGAAAGGCTGAGAAGTTATTAAGACTCACCATGATATTCTGGACTGAGACAACAGAACACGGATAAGCCATTTCAGACTTGACTTTAATGATAACCGAGTCCACATCATCAGGAAATTTGTATAGAAAATACTGAGAATCAGAAAAAGAAGTTGATTTGTTAATATTCAAAAATTGTTTACTGTTATGAACTCAAACTGGTTTTACATGAATAGGATTGTTTCCTCTCACATTAGACACAAAGTTCAGACATAAATCTCCATTAATTCAGTCAGCCATTCCTCTCACATATAGTGAGCAACAGCTGTGTGCAGGGCTCTGGGCTCTGTGCCAGATATTAGGCACACAGCAGTGAACAAAACAAGGTAGCCATTTCAGAAATGTTGTCATTTCATTTGCTAACATTTCTTTCTCAACTCAACCTTCCTGAACTTCATTCCAGTTTCTGCTGAAGAAGATTCCCCCCAACCCTTTGAACTAGGGATAGTCAAGATGTAACCCAAAGAGGACATTTATTTCTAGGTGATCCTTTTTGAAATAGGAAGCTCCGCTTTGAAAAGCAGATAAGCCTGTTCTTCAGGATTCTTAACAACCTTCCTTTAGGCAAGAATTACCGTGAGACCTACCCTTTCCCCTAGACTTCTTGTTGAAGAATCTGTTTCCTGGCTGGAATGTAGTGAGAGGGTATTTCTGTTCAAAGATCAAGCACTACTTCTAGCCCCCTGAAATAGGTTCACAATTTTGAGCAGGCTGAGACATCTTTAAAATTATTTCTCAGGTATCATCAGAATCAGGAAGCATTTATAATAGCGAGAAGTTCTACCATTTACCCAGATTAGATTATGAATCCACTGTTTATTAACACTGAGTTTTAAACACATTGCTAATAGATGAAGAAGCGAGACTCCTGTCCAATAATTATAAATGTGGTAACTGGTTGAGAAGCTTGACATAGAGATTTTGAGGACACCAACCAAAACAAGCCCAACATCCTAGGAGTTTAATAAATCTATCGGTTTAAAGGAGAGACAAAACATGTTAAAACTTAATTTTGTATTCCAGCCTCCTCTTTACCAACCTTATAATGAGAACCAGAACAATAAAAATAGAATGTTGTCCAATAATCCAAAGCCTTCTGATGGGGAAAAAAATAACCTCAAGATTCAGGAGTGTCAGTAACGCTGCTGTCTGGAAGTCTGTTCATGCCTTTTAACAGATGGCAACAATCCCAGGAACCCACTTCATTTTGACCTTTCAATTTGGAGCTTGATATATACAACACAGGGCTCTTCCAAAGGTAAATGCTCTGGAATTCTCAAGGGGTATTTTTGGTTCTTAGGGAAGCCAAACTTCGTAACTCAAGAGCATTACAGTGATCACCGTTAGTAATAATGAGTATCATGTATATTCCTATATATTAGAGGAGTTGGTTTTATGCAAAAATTAGGTAGCTATTGAAGCTTTATCTATATGCCAAAATATTATCAATCTTCTTTATCTCTAAATTACCATCAACCCCAAATAAATATTTTTGACCCTTGCCTGGAAAATCTACTTTTATCAGAAAGTAGCTAATGACAAGTACCCAAAGCAATGGCTGGAATTCAGATCAGAAATCACCACCTTGGGTCCTCATTACTTACCCAATTTCTGTAACCTGCTTTTATCTGATAATAAAGGTTCTGTGAGAGTGTGTAATAGTTTGGGTGAATTTATATAAATAGAAAAATCTGTCCTACAATCGGTAGGAGAGGATATAAAATTTCGGCCAAAATGGGAACAGTTAATAGTAAGGTCAAACTTTCATAGATATCAAAAAGTTCTGTTTTTATTAGTTTGTTCTAAGGATGTTTTACTCTAGTTTGAGATTTGTATGCAAACTACTTAGACTTTCATATTTACATACCTTTTTAAAAATAAGAGGAAGCCATCATATATAGTCATCACTGATTTTCTACAAACCGGAAGTACACTCTAGCATTCCATTACCATATTTAGTATAGTGCTGTCCAGCACTATTAGATTATACTCTTTCTGTGGTTGGGGTTTAAGTTTTTTCCTCCCTCTTTAAATATCTCCCATTGCACCTAGCCACTAGTGCTTTATATTTTTTTTTAATTTTAAAATCAATTTTAAATTTTAAAATCAATCAATTAATTTAAAATCAGTTAACATATAATGTATTATCACCTTCCCAGGTAGAGCTTAGTGACTCATCAGTTACATTTAACACCCAGTGGTCTTTACATCAGGTGTGCTCCTTAATGCCCATCACCCAGTTACCCCATCCTCCACCCCTCCCCTCCAGCAACCCTCAGTTTGTTTCCTAGAGTTAAGAGTTCTCTTATGGTTTATCTCCCTCTCTAATGTCAAATATTTCATGAATTAAGTGGCCAGGAAATGTTAAGGGTGAGAGATTGTGGCAGGATTGAGTCATGGGAAATTTAGCTCTGAAAAGATGTGTGGGAGTTGGCCCATAGGTCTGAGAGCTGACTGTGCCCATCTCTTCCTGACTCTGTATTCAAGGACATCATGCTGGCAGCTTGAGATTAGCCAGAATAGAGGTATTTTCACCACAGAAATGGGCAGCTGCTACAAATCAGGAACTTCTCTCTGAGAACTGGTTGTTCAATATTTACCAGCACATAAATTCTTGTCATAGAGTTACACCAGTATCCATAGATTATGTTAATCCCAGTTTTAGCATATCCGAAACAAAAAATCAAGTAGCCATGTATGACCTAAGCTATATTACAGCCTACAAAAGATTTACAAAAAATATCAGGACATTAAATGAATCTGTTATAAACTTGCTATCGAATAGACTTTACTCCTTTAGAAGCTGCGAAACAGAAAAGGAGCTAGAATTGTCCATAGAAAAGCAGCTTAAGTGGAAGTTTTCAAGTATTTATTCTGTTTATGATTATGGTTTAATGGAAAGCACAGCATAAATATCTAATTATTCTCATGTCAGCATTCCTGGTCTCTATGACAGGAATAACTAATTTATTCTACCTGTAACACTGTAGAAATTCAAGTCTGTCTTGTTATCAGTGCATTTTCCGGTCAATTAATTATTTGTGTACCTCTGTTGTGTTTGGCCTTCCACTCCCTGGCCCCCCAGCGCCCATTTTGATTACAAGGTCCATGAGAGCAGAAGTTGCATCTTTTTCTCTTTCACCTCATATCCCCAGCACCTAGTACAGTTTAATACTGTTCTTGGTGCATAACAGGCATGCAATTTGCTAAAAGTTGAGCCAAGGAACATCTGCCAACAGATGTCATGCCTCCCATTTCACACCAATTAAGGGGATAAGATTAAATGTTGTGTCTAAAATTCAAGTAAATGAGGAACAACATGCCCAAAATGCAAATATATCTCAAGTTGTGGAAAGTCTAAGGCAATATCACATGCTGACTCTACCCTATTACTGTGGCTTTCTGGAGGGTGAATCATGATAACCTTGAAACCCTTCACTTACCTGAGGTTGAGAGGGGCTGGCAGTGAAGTGAAAGGCAACATTTGTCCTGAGAAATGTAAGTGGGAGAGGGGAAAGAGGAAAAAGTGAGAGAGAAGCTAAGTTAGCAAGCAAAAATGATTTATGTAAAAGAAAACCATCTGAAAGTCAATGCAAGGAAAGCGTTTGCCATCAAACTGACCAAGTAAACTGCATGAAGATGTGCTTTCAACTCTCAAGAATGATCAAATTGGGGAGGAGATCAATTTTATGTCTTTGTATACCCACAACATCATACCTATTAAAGTAATTACTTGTTTACTTTTGCAGACACTTTTGCCTTTGGATTCTCTTAAGGTTTTACAATCAAGCACAGGATTTAGGTGTCAGAAGTGGGCTAAAACAGAGAGGAAAAGAAGGCTTGAGGTCCTTTTGGATAATATAGTTAGCACTTCAGAATAATTTGGTTGTATCCATGGCAAAACGATCATTATTTTAAACGTGGTGAATATATCATCACCATGGGAGGGGCCCTGGGGCTAGAAGCGTACTCTTTTTGCCCCCAAGCACTTCTCCAAATGCCTGCCACACCAGCTAAAATTCCTGTCCAAGACTGTGTCCTCTTCAGGTTACACATTGCCTTCTAAGGCCATCCTCTAAAATGCAAATACCACCACAAGAATATAATGAAGCAGTTTTCTCTCCAGTTGGTTAATTTACTGTGAACTATTTTTTTAAATATTTGATTTATTTATTTGACAGAGAGAACACAAGTAGGCAGAGCGTCAGGGAGAGGGAGAATCAGGCTCCCCACTGAGCAGGGAGCCGAATGTGAGGCTCAATCCCAGGACCCTGGGATCATGACCTGAGCCACCCAGGCACCCCTTACTGTGAACTATTTTATTAGATATTTTTGTTCTTCTGTAAAAGACAGCAGCAGTCCAGCACTGAGGAAAGGAGAGTGTGAGGAGCACATGGGAAGCATAACCTTGTAGCAGAGAGGGCTGGCTAGCATGAACACACACAAAATGGATTAAGAAACTGGAACACACAAAAACAAACTGGCCTTCTCTATAGTTTTATAAGGGCTGTTTTTGGCCTTTTACACTCTCTGGCTCCTGCCTCATCTTTAGCTGCGAAGCTCACTCACACAAGCCCACTGCATTCTCAGTGCTAGCCCCTGGAGACTAGCCTTCCCTCCCCACCCCTCCGTCTAGCCTATATTTTAGGGAACCTGAACCTGAACTTGTCCTGGGGCCCCTTCCCTTGGTGCTCTCTAAAGAGTCTTTCTCTCCACTACTAATTTTCCTTTGATAAAAGTTAGAAGTTTTAAAACTTTACTGAAGATTCCTTTATAAAGGACATGTCAAAACATTTAACAAGAAGTTTATAATTGGAGGCGTTGTTTAGAAGTCATAGAACTTAAGTGCTATTTCTAAATTTAATGACCAACAATTTTAGGCTGTTGGCAGACTGGGTGCAGAATTTAGCAATGGCTGCAATTTTTTTGTGTAGCTACTCCCAACAGAAATGATCAGCGTCAAGGACTGCTTCTGTTGAAGAACAGTTGAAAACTTGTGGCCCAAAGTCAGCTAAAGAAGGCAAAGTCAGTGTCAAACACAGTTGTGTGTTGACTCCTGAGATTCCACGAACAGAGTCCTCAAGACCCCAGGCTGTGTGTGGCCTCAGTTCTGTTCAGTTGCCATGTCAGGGGAAAGAAAAAGACACTGATTTTCTTGGGGCGCCTGGGTGGCTCAGTGGGTTAAAAGCCTCTGCCTTCTGCTCAGGTCATGATCCCAGGGTCCTGGGATTGAGCTGCGCATCCATTGGGTTCTCTGCTCAGCGGGGAGCCTGCTTCCTCCTCCCTCTCTCTGCCTGCCTCTCTGCCTGCTTGTGATCTCTCTCTCTGTCAAATAAATAAATAAAATCTTAAAAAAAAAAAAAGACACTGGTTTTCTTGGCCAGCTACACACAGCAGGAGATTTCCAGATGCAACCAGTTTTCTTTGGCCAGAGATTTCTTTTGTATACTCCCCTATCATTTGAATTCCCATTGTAACACTGAATATATAGGCATCAATACGATCTCCCCCAATTCTTCTTTATGTTTTCCTTACGGGTGCAATACGTACAACCTTCAAAACCATTATTTTCTTTAAGACTATCTCATTTAAGTCCTCTCTTTCTCACAGAGTCAACAGTGTAGGCAAAATAAACATTGTGTCTGTTGCTGCTGAAACATGTTGCTTCCTTTCCTGGGCTCTGGTGGTGGTGGGGCACCTGCCACAGGTTGGGGAAGGTTTATTTTTACCAAGAATCGCTAACTAACAGAACAAAGCTGAGACTCCTGCACGCAGTTAGAGAAAGAAACATAACATGTTCAACTTATTTGTTTAAACAAATTAAGCACAGGAAACAAATGTTTATTCAATAAATAAGAAAAAACTCAAAAGCTGACTTTGTTCTCTTGTTTTGCTTAATTTGAGGGAGAGGGGAAGAGAAAAGGACCAGATGGTGTCCAGAGAGGTGAGTGTGCAGATAAGGGAGACAGGAGAAGAGTGAGAGGAGAAACCCATACAGAAGAGTAATAAAACAGAAGAACACAGAAAGGGTGGTGGGAAGAGAGGGTGGATGGGAAGAGAGGCAGGGACAAAAGCTGAATCGTTCTTGGGGTGAGTATGAGAGAAGACTGTGAGACTGCCAGCATCTTCCTCACCCTGTGATAGCCAGCCCTTGGCACAGAGGCCAGCGTGTGTGTAAAACCTCCACTTTGTTTGCTGAAGGAAGTTATGCCCTATTATTCACTTGGACTATGGACTTCGGAATACCATTCCCTGTTATCTCCTTACTGCCATCTGTTATGAACTCCCTTCGCTCACCCCAAGCCTTCCAGCAACCCTCTGGTCATGTGTAGACTTCCACCTCATCGCTCTGGTCCGAGTATAAACTCTGCATGCATGGACTACATCCCACCCTTTCTTGCCTTCTCTAGGCCTCTGCTTCTACAAAATTCAGTGGTCCTGTAAATTTTATACATCCTTGGCTTATAAATATACACTAATATCAACCACTTTCAAAATAAATAAAAAAAAACTCCACGTCAACAAAATGCCCCCCCTTTCCTGTATTTCACTCTTTTGATGTCATTGATGTCATTCTCTACCTGCCCTCTCCTTCACAAACCGGATTCTTAGAATCATATTCTGCTTTCATCCCTCATTCATCATTTCCTCTCTCCCCTACTGTGAGCATTCTTTTCCCACCATCTCCCTGAAGTTGTCTTTGGTGAGGGTAATAGTCACCTCCTAACTGCTAACTCTAGTGACTTGATCCTTAACTTTACCTCTCTGTGACATGTGACTCTGACGACCACCCCTTCTGTCTGGAAACTCTTTCCTCCCTTGAGCTCTGTGACACCTGCTTTTCTGGGTTTTCTCCCACACAACTGCTATGCATACTCAGCTGTTTTTGATAGCTCCTGTTTCTCAGACCATCCCTTACATAAGAATGTTACCTGCTGTTCTTGACCTTCTCATTTTCCATAGCCATGTACATTATATATATATATACGATTGCCATAAAAATCACATACACATTCAATTGCCACAAAACTCACAAAAAATACCAGTGAATCTCAAGTCTCCATGTCCAGCTCAGGACTATCCCCTGAGCTCCTGTCATGGAAGTGTGATCGCCTGTTGGGCTTTTGTGCTTGGTTGGCCCTCAAACACCTCGGACTCCACAGGATCAAAATGGAATGTGCTATCATTTTCCTGATCCTGACCCACTATGGCTCTTGGGTAGTAAACCTCATCAGATTTCTGACATCATCGTTGGAGTCATTGAGGACTCCCTTTTTGTCAACTTCCCCATTTAATTGATCACCAAGTCTTACTGACTCTATTGGTATATAAGTAACCCAGATGTGCCTACCCACCTGAAGTAACATCTTTGCCCAGTATAGCATTTGGTAAGGAAAAACACTGGAAAAGTACTGAAAATCATTATTGTAGCCTATCCCCGAACACCAGAGGGTGATTACATAGTATGACACATGGGAAAATGGTCTAAAAGCCTCTTCACTCACCCATTTCCTCAAAAAAATCTACTGAGTGAGATGGTAGCTGCATCATCTCACTCAAGTCTCTCAAAACAAAGACTCAGATCCCTACTTAGAAGGCTGAAGGAGGGTCAGAGCCTGGAAGTACTCGGGTAGGACTGCTTTTTTTATTCTGCCACGTGTATTTTTTGGCATTTGTGGATTATCCCTATGTATATTACTTGACTCTTTCTCTCCCTTACAACTTCGTTGCTGCTGTAATATGTTCAGTTTACTCTTCTCGATTCAAATAACTTTTTATTTGCTTGTTTGTCTCTGCCCTCTCCTCTGTCCAACTCATCTTCCATGTGACTACTAAATTCATCTCTAAAAATCATATTTGTTTATTTTATTCTGTTGCTTAAAAGCTTTAGTGGCTCCCATAACTTGAAAGGTGGTGTTTAAACTCTCTAGTGCAGGGGCACCTGGGGGTGCATAAAGTCTGACTTGATTTTGGCTTAGGTCATGATCTTGGGGTCCTAAGACTGGATGCCATGAGGGGCTCCATGCTCAGCGCAGAATCTGCTCGGATTTTCTGTCTCTCTCTCTCTCTCTCTCTGCACTCCCCACCCCCAACTTTGCATGCACAACAACAACAACTCTCTAGCGCAGCATACAAGATCTCAAAGATGGAGGATTGGGTGCCACTACCTGTTTCTCTGCCCTCTCTCCTGTTATTCCACCTCAGGCTGTGTGGACCAGCCCCCCCAAAGCACTTAAACTCAGTCTGCTATCTGTCATCCAGAACTTTCTTCCAAGCATCATGCTGGTGTAGAGCCAACCTTCTCCCCATCATCCGTACTTGAAGTCCAACATGTCCCAAAGTGAACTTACCATCTCTTCCTTCCTTTCTCAACCTTTTCACTTAGTGGCACCACCATCTACAAGCGAGGATGCTATCTTTGATTCTCCCATTTCCCTCACTCCTCATATCCAATCAAGTTTTGTCAGTTTCATCTCTCAATTCTTCAGTTCATCTCATTATTACCTTGACCACTGCATCAAGCCTTCTAATTTCTCTGCCTCCAGTCTTGTCCCTTTCAAATCCTCCATACAACTATGACAACTTAGACAACTACCTAACTTTCTTCACACCCCTTCCAAGCTCCTCCCATCCCATGATGAGGTGTTGGCCTGCCCCTACAGCCTCGGGCTCTTCCCTGTCTGTGACTTCACACTCCACTTCACAGAATGCTAGGCCACTGGAATTTGGGAAAATGAGTGGTGGCAAGGCTGTGTGTGTGTGTGTGTGTGTGTGTGTGTAGGTGGGTGAGGGATAGTTAGATGGCAGGAAGTAATGCTTTAAGGCAGAATTTTATTTTTAAGACTTGATTGAAATAAATAAATCTTTCATGGAATTGAGAAACATATTTAGGGCAACATAAAAATTTGGAGGACAGTTTTTTTTTTTTTAAGATTTTATCCACCTGACAGACAGAGATCACAAGTAGGCAGAGAGGCAGGCAGAGAGAGAGGAGGAAGCAGGCCATCCGCAGAGCGGAGAGCCCGATTCGGGGCTTGATCCCACAACCCTGGGATCATGACCCGAGCCGAAGGCAGCGGCCCCAATCCACTGAGCCACCCAGGCACCCTTGGAGGACAGTTGTAAACATGAAGTAGAAATAGCAGATTATAGTGGGAAGAGCTCAGAACTGGGAAGGAGAACCTAGAAGGAAAGAAGGAGAACCTAGTCCTGATTTTGCTCTTTCTTAGCTGTGTGTTTAGATAAGTCACTTAACCTCTCTGGACATCAGTTTGCTCATCCATACAAATGAGGTGAGTGGATTCAATTTCTAAAATTCCTTTCATTCTTAAAATTTATGATTCTAGAAAAAAAAAAAAACCCTGAAACATGTTTCAGATATCTTCCAGTCTGCCACTCAAAAAGATATAACAGAAACTGCCATGTTAGGACTTTTAAGTTGATTTTTCAGTGTTTCTTTCATTATCTAGACTTTGGATCTCACCATGGTCCCCAGCTCTTGTCCATTACCACCATCCTCTGGCTTTCTGGGTTGCCAGCAAGATTGGTATGGGACAATCCAGAGCCAAGGAACAAGAGACACATATATATTTCCATTCCCAGTTACCATCTCTTCTCAGACTTACTTATTCTCGTCAAAGCCCTAGTAATTGTGTGCATTTTGAAATGCTCCGAATGTCTGGTTGCTGAGGTCAAGTCATGTGATAAGAGGTGGAAACAGAAAACAATGTGAGGGAATAGATTTGCAGTTCCACCAGCAAGCATATCATTCATTAACACTTGCACAGAGTTGGGACCTCATGATTTCAGTTTCACAGAATTCAGTCCTCCAAAGGGTCTAATTAACCTCCCAGGAAAACCGGCTTGAGAATTCAAGTACACTGCCACCAGGTGACAGCAACAGGGCAAAGACACAGAGACCAATCAGTAAATGTGAGGCTTCTCCGAAGTTCAAACTGAGCTCTGTTCAAGTAATGGGCTGCCACCTCCTTCAAATGTATCATGAATTCCCCTATTGTTTAATATCATAAATAGATTTAAGTAATAAAATAATTAAATGTAAGCACCATATTTAGAAATTACTTCAAGGTAGTGGTTCTCAACTCTGGCTACATGTTAGAATCACCTGGGAAACTTTAAAAATATATATTCTAATGCTCAAACCTCCCTCCTAGAAACTTTCACTTAATTAATCAGGGTGGATTTTATCTACCAGAGAAATTTTTCCACCTTTTTTCCCACCAGGGATGGGAGTGAGGGGTTTTTTGCTCTTGAAATTATTGCATCACTTTTTTCTACACCCAAAATTAATGGAGGGACTTGGAAAAAATGTGACTACTTCTACATCCTAGCCATTCATTCCCCCATCTGTCCATTCATCTGTATGGATATACATTGTCAAGAACTGCAGAGAAGACCAAGATAAATATTTGATTCCTATTAGCAATTCCTCTGGCTATCGACTTCTTTATAAACTGTTTTAGAAAATTGAAGGTGAGCTTTAAAATTAAACAGAACATTCTGATCATAAAAGTAAGCTGTAAAAGTAATATTCACTATTTTTAAATATTCTGATTTTTAAAACATTCATCTTTCTTTTGAAGTGTAACAAACATTTGGGAAAAAACCCCCGCAAGGCATAAGTATATATTCGAATGAATTCACCAGGTAAGCAACCATACATTTTCTCTTTCCTCTCCTTCTGTAACATTACAGAATAGTTTTGCCTGTCTTTATACTTTGTATAAATGAAATCAGTTATGTATTCCTTTTGTCTTGCTGCCTTTGCGTAACATTGTGTTTGTGAGATTTATCCATGTTGCCAGGTATAGCCATAGTTTGTTCCTTTTTATTGTGTCAATAAAATGGTGTGTCAATGAATGGGACAATTATATATCTAGGAGTTGGATTTATAATAAGTAGGAGGGAAATGCATTGTCAGGCTTTTCAAATTATAGAAATTGGTAGGTTAGTGAAATCTCATTATAGTTTTAATTTGTGTTTCTGATAGCTGGTAGGATTGTGTTGGGGGGATCATTTTGGCTACCATCTTTGGTAAAGTGTTCAAATGTCTTGCCTATTTTTTCCCCAATGGTCTTACCTTATTTGTTTTTTAAAAAACAGGTATAAAAATAATACTGGTCATTTCATATTAAAGAAAAAACACAAAACTAACTGTGGTAAAGCCACACAATGGAATATGACTAATCAATAAAAAGAAAAGAATTTTGTGCAAAAAACCAAAAAACAAAAAGTAGTCATTTCAAATAATTGACTGGTGGTTTGGGTGATTTTGTCCATTGTTGATTTGTTCTCTACTTTATTGTTTTATGCTCTTATTTCATTACTTCCTTTCACTTTCTTTGAGGTTTACTTTCTAACTTCTATTTTTTTAAAAAAGATTTTATTTATTATTTATTTGACAGAGAGAGAGAGACAGAGAGAGAGGGAACACAAGTAGGGAAAGTGGGAGAGGGAGAAGCAGGCTTCCAGCAGAGCAGGGAGCCCGACGTGGGCCTCCATCCCAGGACTCTGGGATTGTGACCTGAATGGAAGGCAGCCGCTTAATGACTGAGCCACGCAGGCGCCCTCCTTTCTAACTTCTAGCAATGGACACTCACCACATTGATTTTTAGCCAGTTTTCCTTTCTAACATACACTTGAAGCTATGCATTTTCCTCTAAGCAGTGCTTAGTTGCATCCCAGAAGTTTGGATATATCATATTTTCATTATCATTTGTTCAGAATGTTTTCTAATTTTCACGGTAATTACTTTTTTGACTCAAAAGTTATTTAGAAGTAGACTACTTGATTTCCAAACATTTGGGGATTTTATAGACATTATTTTGTAGTTGATTTCTATCTCAATTCCATATACAGGATTTTAGTTCTTTTAAATTTATCATGATATGCATTAGAGCTTGGCAATTTTGGTAAATGTTGCATATGCCCTTGAAAAGGTTAGG
Source organism: Taxidea taxus jeffersonii (assembly GCA_003697995.1). Classification (NCBI taxonomy): domain Eukaryota; kingdom Metazoa; phylum Chordata; class Mammalia; order Carnivora; family Mustelidae; genus Taxidea; species Taxidea taxus. The sequence continues at coordinate 34,892 of ML103099.1, forward strand.
CATTCTATCATTGTGAGATACAGTTTCCTACATACATTAATTAGTTCAAGCTTGCTGATCATGTTCATCTGCTCTTTCTCTTAAAGGGCCGGGCAGTAAATATTTTAGGTTTATAGGCCATAATGTTTTCATACCAACTACTCACCTTTACCACTGTGGTATGAAAGCAGCCAAAGACAATACATAAATGAATGGGAAGGGCTGTGTTCCTATAAAACTCTAGTTACAGAACCCAGTGGCCAATCTGTGGGCCATTGTTCACCAATGCCTGGTCTATCCAATTACTATGTAGCACTATGTACTAGTATGTACATACTATGTACATAGATAGTGCTATGTACTATCTAATTACTATGTACTATATACATAGTAATTAGAAACAGAAAGATTGCGAGTTAGTCCAATTCTTCTTTCATTCTGAAATTTTTGCTTTGTATGTTACGAAGTAATGTTACTAGGCGCATACAAATTTAGAATTTAAATTTGTTTTCCTGGTGAATGCTTCTTTTAGAAATATGAACTTCCCTCTAATTCTAATAATGCTTCTTGCATTAAGGCATATCTTGTATAATATGATATATATATATACTACATCACCTTTCTTTTTGCTAGTATAGTTCTTTTACAATCCTTTTATGTACATTTATATAAGGGTTGCTGTTTTGAGCAACACATACTTAGTTTCCTTTTTTTCTAAATCCCATTGACATTCTTAGTCTTTTTCTTGGCATATTTGAGTCTATTTATATTATTAAGACTTTTTTTTCATTGGGTAAATATAAACACTGATTCCTTTCTGAGACCCTTCACTCTGTTCCAAAGTTCTAGTGAAAGGTGTAGGTCATAGGATTGTTTTCTCAACTTTTGCCCCTGAGATCTCCTCATTTTGCCTCAGAAAACTTATTTGTTCCAGTGAAGCTGAGTCTAGGTCTATGGGCACGCAGACTTGGGTACACAAACTTGTGCACACCTGGGGGCCAGTCTCCACTCTCAGCAGTACCTAGACTCCCAAGTGCTGAGATTTTTGCCAAAAGAAGCCAGAGCCACGGAAGGGTGGATGATAATGGGGCCAGCAGCCAAGAGCTTACCTGTTTTTTCTCATTGGTTTGTAGGAGTTCCTTATATATTCTGCTATGAACCCTTTATAATTATGTGGGTTGTCTTTTAGTCTATGGCTTATCTTTTTGTTCTCTTAATGATACATTATGATGAGTACAAATTCTAATTTTAATAAACCAATTTAATGATAGTTTCTTTTAAAATTTATTTAAAATTTTCTTTAAATTTTATTTAAAACACTGAGAGAGGATGAAGTGGTCTGACCCCTTGAGAAGCCTTGATTTTAGAAGAGAACGGGGCAGAAAGTCCCTGAATGTTCTGGTTTTACTAAGGGATGGCCTTTCTGTTTACATTTTCACATAGATTTATGCAATACTTAACAGAGGTAACCTCTGGAAAAGAACAGATCCCTCAGAGACCATTCCCCCAACTGAATTTCTTATACGTATGTCTAATACAAAGAATTTGAGATGGTGTATCCCAACTGATTTTGTTTCAAAGGGTGGTAGTGCAAGGAGAAGGGGGAAATAGTCAACAGATATTGCACAAAAGACAAAGCCATGTGACAGTATTTTCTACCTCTATACATCCTTAACCTGGAAGGAGAAAACTGGGCTAGCAATAAGGACAAGAAAAATAGGTTAAGGTCTTCCTCAGAAGAAAAAGAAAACCTGCTTCAGGAGAGAGGCACTGATGCATAATACAAAAGCACCCAGTCACCAGGGCCTCTTGCTTGGACTACAGGCAGACAGGATCCTCACACAGACTCTTGAGAACAGACATGCCTCTGAGGTCAGGCACTGTTCCCCTCTGCACTAGTCCCTACCGCTTCCCTATTGCACAGGGTACAGTCCTGCTGTCCAGCTGTGAGCAGGACGGGTCAGAAGGTGCTAAGACAACATGCCAAATGGCTGATTTCCTCCTTGAGTGCAGACTTGGCAGAAGGGAGGCTGGATTGAGCACGCCTAAGCACAGGAAGAGCAGACAAATGAACACAAGACCATCCTGCTTACTGTAGCTGGAAATGCTTGATCTTGGTGACCAGCAGTTTGTACTGGGCGCCCAGTGGAGCCATGGAGGCAACATCTACAAATACCAGTTGCTCTAGAGGTCCCGTTTCATTGGTTGCTTCTGAGGGACACAAAGTACGGCTGACTTCCTGGTAGTTATAGGTCCTCTGGTATCTGCAGCAGCCGATGGAAGGAAAAACAAGCACAAATGAGAGAGAGACTTGGTGAACAAGCAAGGAAGAAAAGCCAATCTTATTTCATTTCTCTCCAAATTTGTTTTCAAGCGCTTATGTTATAAAATTTCAGAGTGGACCTACTGATAGTGATTTAATCTGGGGCATAGGCTTGTGTGGTGTCATAACAGGGACTTGAGGACTCTTCATGCTGACCATGACCATCCTTCGATGGTGTCTACAATATCTTACACCATCTTCCTCATTCAATGAAGAAAAAAATACCAAATTTTGAAGGGGAAACTGTGCTGATAGAACAACCAGTTGATTTCATATTTCCACTCTTTGAGCTTTTGCTAAATGGAACATAAAAAAAAAAAAAAAGGCCCAGAGCCCAAGTCAAGGCTATGAGAGTTACTATTATTTCAGTCATCAAATTGCTCAGCCACTAAAATGAGTTAACACCATGCTATGTACCTATGTCTGAATGCCTTCTGTTTTTTTTTCTTAATAGTGCAATAGTAACTTACACAGTTTCTCCTACAAAAGTATAAACTACACAAGGGCAGGGATTTTGTTTTCCTCTCCCCCCACTACTGTATCCCTAGTTTCTAACACTTAGTAGCACTTAACTGCTATAGAATGAAGGAGGCACACTCTGTGGGTGTTTTGAAGACTGGAAGTGTTACTCACTTACCCTGATTCTTGAACCCAGCCCTGTTCTCAGTGAATGATCCACTAACCAAGAGCTACAGAATATTATGGATAGAATGAAAATGCTAAAGCTTCTTCCGGGTGCTACACATCTATGTAGAATGCTTGCTCATCTGAATTCAAAGAGTCAGGGTGCTTGGGTGGCTTGGTTGGTTGAGCATCTGACTCTTGATTTCAGCTCAGGTCTTGATCAAAGGTTGTGAGTTCAAGCCCCACATTGGGCTCGATGCCCGGTGTACAAAAGACAAAAAAGGAAGATGGAAACTGAACAGACCTGGACAGCTTGGGTTATGTGCTATGACTATTATTTGCACTTAGGATGCATATGATTTCAACATTCCAGAAGACAGAGTTTCCCTTCTACTAGGGAAAACATCAAGCCAGGTCATTGAAAGAAAACAAGTGTAGCAAAATTGTCCAGGAGAAGATCAACTTACAGTCCTTGGAAGAGCAGAGGAACCTGCCAGGACAGCACCCCTTTCTGCTGGCGAACCACGACGAGGACTGGGTAGTCGAGGTTCTCTGAGGAACTATTCACATACACCCGCACAGCATTCACCTGTGAGCCAGGGCAGAAAGAGGGGTAAGGCAAATCACATGTGTGTGTGCACACACACACACTCACACACCATAGCTGCCACCTGACATGATCTTCAGTGAAACCAGATTCTGGAGGCTTCAAATGTCAGGCTTCATTGGACAGTCAATACAAGGTTTTGAGGATAAGCCCAGAAGAGAAAGAAAGATATTGATGTCTCTTCTCATTTGAATATAAATGCTACAGATACAAATATCTTCAAAAAAATTAAAAAAGACCTACAAGCTCCTTAAATCATTCTGTGCGTCAAACCAAAATGTTATTGCCATGTTTTATTAAAGCCTAGCAGATGGCCTGATGCTCCCCTAGCAACAGATACCACAGGGGCTGAGTATTCCTCTCTTTGCCCTGCTCCAAGGCATAAATCAGTCCCTGACACAAAATGCTTTTCTCCATCAGCAGCTCCACAGCTCCTTCTGAATACGCAGATCAACCCCAGGGATTTAACACTATCATGGCTGTCTTAAGGACAGAAAATTGAGTTGTGGCCCTGGATCTAGATGGTTCTGGTGTTTCCCTTTATTTTGTATAATACCACAGACTACACGGAAAGAACAAAATAGGAAAAAGACATGGTCAGAAAGAAAAAGTAGAACTTGATCTTTCACATGAGATTTCCCCTCCTGCTGTATTAAAACCTTAGTGTTCTCTTGAAAGCTTCTTTATTAGGGAGAAGGAATGAAACAAGAAAATCTTGCAGCCCTACATGTTCAAAACGGAAACAGAGGAAACAGAACCACAGGGGTATCATGTAATTACTATTTGGTTCTCTTATATCATTCTTCATTACATAACTTTGCTTTTTTAAATGTTGAAACAATCCAAGAGTAATTTATTAATTTGGTAAGAAGCACTTGTTCATGAAGGAACATTTTCTTGAGCCTAAGCTCTACATGTTTCCACGGAAATTAAGCTGCCCCTGATAACTGCCAACATCCTACCTCTAGTGCAGACCTTTTCCCTAAGTTCTGGATGTTCCATGTGCACCTCAAACTCTACCTGTCAGAAATGGAATCTATCACTCTCTTCACTCTCAACTTTAATTTCATCTGTATTTCCTTTCTTATTGAATGGCCTCATCAGGAAGCCATTTCATCTAATGAGAACCATTAGATGAGAGCCATCCTTGATTCCTACTTCTTTAGCTTTCTCAGTCAATAGGTCATAGAATTCTACTGCTTCTGTGTCCTTCATACTGTCTGTATCCAGACCTTCCCCTCCACCCACGATGATGTTCCCACTGTTCTCATCATTCATCTCCTCATTGACAGGACCTGATCAAGTCTTCTTATTCCCAGGGCTATGCCCCTTCAGATGTCAGAGTCATCTGGGCATTGTCCTATAGGGCAAAAGACCATCAGTGGCTCTGGGAGTTTTCAGATTTACCCTAATACTTGGACTTGTAATTGGCACCTTAAGTGGGAGGTGAGCAGTCTTTGGGGCTGAGCCCTTAACCTATGAGATCTGATGCTAAAACCAGGTAGAACTGAACCGAACGGCAGGACACCCAGCTGGTGTCACAGAATTACTTGATGTGTCGAAAACCCACACGTCTGATATCAGAAGTGTTGAGTGTGAGCAGAAGAAAATGGAAGTGAGTTTTTCCTATAGACAACTGCCAGGCATTTTTTAAAGATTTTTATTTATTTCTTTGACAGACAGAGATCACAAGTAGGCAGAGAGGCAGGCAGAGAAAGAGGAGGAAGCAGGCTGTCCGCAGAGCAGAGAGCCCGATGCGGGGCTCGATCCCAGGACCCTGGGATCATGACCCCAGCCGAAGGCAGCGGCTTTAACCCACTGAGCCACCCAGGCGCCCCTGCCAGGCATTTTTTTAATGTAGTCCAATTTATTATTTTTTTCATGGACATTTCTTCCATCACTCCTTAAATTAGAGATATAGGGATGCCTTGGTGGCTCAGTTGGTTAAGCATCTGTCTTCAACTCAGTCAGGTCATGATCCCAGAGTCCTGGGATTGAGTCCAGCATTGAGTTCCTCCTTGCCTAGTGAGGGGCCTGCTTCTCCCTCTGCCTGCTATTCCCTCTGCTTATGCACGTGCTCTCTCTCTCTCTCTGACAAATAAATAAAATCTTAAAAAAAATAAAATAGAGATATAATTCACATGCTGCACAACTCCCTCTTGAAGGGTACAATTCAGTAGTTTTTAGTACATTCACAGAGCTGTACAACTATCACCACTATCTAGTTCCAGAATATGTTCATCACTCCAAAAAGAAGCCCTTTACCCATTAGCAGTCATTCCTCATTTCCTTCTTCCCTTAATCCCTGGTAACCAATAATCTAATTTTCGCCTCTTTGAATTTATCTATTCTCAACATTTCATACAAACGGTATATGTCCTTTTGTATTTGGCTTATTTCACTTAGCATGATGTTTTCAAAATTCTTCCACTTGATAGCATTTATTTTTATTGCTAAATAATATTCCTTTGTATGCATGTATCACATTTTTTAATAGATTTTTTTGTTTGTTTATTTGACAGACAGAGATCACAAGAAGGCAGAGAGGCAGGCAGAGAGAGGGGGAAGCAGGCTCCCTGCTGAGCAGAGAGCCCCATGCGGGGCTTGATCCCAGGACTCTGGGATCATGACCTGAGCTGAAGGCAGAGGCTTTAACCCACTGAGCCATGCAGGCACCCCACGTATCACACTTTTTATGTATTCTTCTGTTTATGGACATTTTGGTTGTTGCCACTTTTTGGGTGTTAAAAACAATGCTGCTATGAACATTTATATACAAGTTTTGGTGTGAATGTTTTCAATTCTTTTGAGTGTATACTAGGAATAGAATTATTACAGGACATGGCAACTCTATGTTTAACTTTTTGAGGAGCTGCCAAAATGTTTTCTAAAGAGATTCATCATTTTACATCCTAGCAACTTACATTACTGGTAAGATATAGGGGTTTCAATTTCCCCATATCCTTGTCAACACTTGTTGCTATCTTCTTGGTCATTACTGTCCTAGTGGGTGTGAAGTGGTATCATACAGTATCATTGTGATACTGTATCATTGTGAATCATACAGTATTTTAACTGTGTACCTGCTTGGCTCTTTTAGAGCTGCAAACTTCATCTCTGGTGTCCCTAGTGTTGACAAAATGCATGAGCTCAGAAGCAAGCTCCCTTTAGCAGTTCATAATCCAAACACTCACCGGCATTATGCAGCACATGCTTTTAGAGTACACTTTTAGTCTGGCTTACATCTGCAGTAGTCAGAAATGAGGTAAAGCCTAAGGAAAGTCATAAACTAGGCAAGCTTCCTCTTTAGCTTGTCTGCCCTCTTTTTGTTACCTAGGGATGCAGCTTCCTCCTCCCTTCTTAAGGTACTCAGTGCCAGAAGGGATTTCCCTCCATTTTCTCCCCCACCACTTGAAGACAGAGATTCTCAATTGTTAGTTTGCTTTTTGGCATTCGCATCCCTCAAGCCCACCCCTAGCATTTCCGATTCAGCAGATCAAGCACAGAACCTAAAAATATGCATGCTTACCAAGCATGCTTCGGGGTTCTGAGGCACATGGATTAGAGCCTACACTTTGGGAAGTACTAATCCCACAAATCCAGCTAGTGTGACCCCGTTTATCAGCAACTTGCCAACTGCCCATTATTATGAAGTACACAACCATGACACCACCGAATGTCATGAGTATGTCTGGAAGCTGGTATCTAATGGGGCTGAAACTGGGCTAGAAGGAAGGAGATCTGCAGGGAACACAACAGATACATCACCACGAGACTACCCCACTCCCTGCTCATTGCCACACCTAATTTTATTCCTTGTCTGGCTCTTATAATCCATTTACTTTTGTATTATATAATAATGGCCTTACTAATTATAATAAAGCACTCAGAGATACTGACATAATAAATTGCAAAAAAAATATTAGAGTAGGAGACAGAAGACACTGGGCAGCTTTTTGACAAAAATAGATAATGCATTGCCCCCAGGAAAGGATAAAGAATCCTGTTCAAATTTTGCTTTGCTTTTTCAGAGGCTAATGTGCAACTGAGAAAACTGGATTACATGTGCTACAGTGAAGTAAGACCTGTAGAAGCAAAACTAAATGAAGGACAGAGTATTGACCATGTATGATCATGACACCTTGTAACAAACCATTCTTTTCTTTTTTTAAAAGATTTTATTTATTTATTTGACAGAGAGAGAGAGATTGAGAGAAAGAGAGAGAGAGAACACAAGCAGGGGGCGTGGGGGAGGGAGAAGCAGACTCCCTGCAGAGCAGGGAGCCCAGTTTGGGGCTCAATCCCAGGACCCTGGGATTATGACCTGAGCCGAAGGCAGATGCTTAAGAACTGAGCTACCCAGGCCCCTCTGGAGCCTTCTTAAGAGCCAAGATTTTCCCTCCTGTGGCTTCTTCCTTTTGTCGTGAGCATTTCATAGTCCCCCCACCTTTACCCATGGGGGAATATGTTCCAGGACCATCAGCGGTTGCCTGAAACTGCAGATAGTACCAAAGCCTATATACACACTATATTTTTTCCACACATACATATGTAGATAAAGTTTAATTTATACATTAGGCACAGTAAGATATTAACGATAATACCTAATAATAAAATATAACGATATATTATAATAAAAGTTATTGAATGTGGTCTCTCTCTCGCTCTCAAAATATCGTATTATACTCACCCTTCTTCTCGTGACGATGTAAGAGGTTAAAAGCCTACGTGATGAAATGAAGCAAGGGGAGAGATGTAGGCATTGCAATGTAGTACTAGGCTACTATTGACCTTCTGACATATGTCAGAAGGAGGATCATCTGCTTCTGGACTGTGTTTGTCCATTTCCAATTTCCACTGAAATTGTGGAAAGTAAAATCATGGATAAGGGGGGACTGCTGTAACACATATCTTATTTTCTTTCTATGTTTGTTACGAGCAAGGAGTTGGGAGGAGAATTACTTAAGTACTTCCATTTCTGATATTATATAGATCACAATTATGAAAGGTCTTAAAGCTTCGAGACTCCCTTTTTAATCTTTTGGAATGTGTCAGCAGGGAAAAGTTCAAAATTCTAAGTAATACAATTCTGTTGCATAAAGAGGATGAAAACGAGTTTAATTTAAAATCTGGCTTGGTTTTGCTTAATTAATGAGACTGTAGGCTCCATTAGCTGGAACATCAGATTCTAAATCAGAGATTACTGGCTTCCATTATTAAGCATAGCACTGTTTTCTCGTGTGATCTTGAAAAACTGAGTCTCCTGGTAAAATAACAAAAATAGTATTTGCTTTTCCTAATGTACACAGTTTTAGTAACTGTGTTATGTTCATTAGGTGTTCAGGTTATTTGGTCCTCCCTTCCTTCCCTCCCTCTTTCCACCCTTTCCTGCTGTCCTTCCATGCTCCCTCTATCATGCATCAAACATTAAGTGAATTAAGAGCTATGAGAGGTGCTGCGGGTTCACTAAAGGCAGCCCTGTCCTTGAGGATCTCATGATCTAGTCGGAGAGACAAATGACGTTATTGCCAACAGCATAATGTGACGATATTGTGGTAGCAATGTGAGCAAGTGCTGTGGGTACACAGAGGACAAAGTGGCTGCCCATGTGGGGGAGTTAGAAAAACAGCACAGAAGCTGGTCCGTCATTTCCCAAACTATAGTTAATATGGACTTGTCCGCATAGGTCCTGTCATTGCCTGCCTGGTGTACATGACCTTGACTCATTACAGAAGCTTGTATCTGGGAAAGTGCTCAAGAAGACCATGTAGTTCAAAGGTTCTATTTACAGATGGGGAGCCTGAGACACAGAGGTGACATGACTTCCCCACGGACACTCAGCTATGGAAAAATTATGCCTGGAAACCAAGCTTCTTGTATCCCAGTCTGGACACAATGCTTGGTCAGATCATGCTATCATCATTATTTTGAATCCCTGACTCTACTAGACATCGCTATGGATATAGGCTTCTCCTGATACTTCACTGTGAAATCAAGAAACTACATAAACTCCATCAGTGAAGGAGAGAGACAAGCCATAGAATAGGATATGTTACTTATAAAAAAAAAAACAACCCAGATAAAATATCAATATCTTGAATATGAAAAGAGTCTTTAAATCTCATAGAAAAACACAACCCAAGAGAAAAATAGGTAACTTCAGAGATGACAAATGACCAAACAACATTGGAAAAGATGCTCAGCTCTTTACACTCATTAGAAAAGTAAAGCCTCAAAAGTGTGATAATCGCACATTTGCAAGGATGCAGAGAATCAGGAACTCTCGCATATCGCTTATGAAAATGTTATTTAGTACAACCACTTTGGAGGGCAAGTTGGCCATCTCTACTAAAGCTGAAGGTGAGTTCACATTACATCCCAGCATTTCCACTAAGTTTATACACAAGAGGAACTCTCTTACGTATGTACTGGGGATGATGGGCAAGAATGAAAGGAATAAGCTACAATATGGACTGATACAGATCGCTCTGAAGATAAACTGAGGAAATGAGCAGGTGGCTGAAGGATAAATACTGCATGATCTCATTGACATAAACTTCGTAAACAAATAAAACAAAACTATCCATCTATCTGTCATCCATCTGTAGTAAAATATACATACACAGAAGCGATAAACATCAAAATGAAGATAACTGTTTTCCAAAGCTTTGAAGGATCTGAGACTTTACCCCAGTTGCCACAGTTTCACTGATCCTGATGGAAGACAGACTTCTGGGTTAGGGACAAAGGACTTTATTCTTCTTGTCACAGCAGGCAGCATGGCCATCAGTATGTTTGCATCACTCCTGCTGCCCAGTACCATGAAGATGATGTGAATGGGCCCAGACTGCTGCTTACATACATCAGTGGGTTGCAAGGTAGAAGAGGAACCAAGAGCTTGGGAGCACATATCTTTTATAATGGGCAGTAAATATGCCTTACCTTTGTTCCAGAGAGGGACACTGTCCCTACCATCTGAGGCTGTCTGCTATACAAATATCCTTGAAATGATAGTGTTAGGAAAAAATTCAGTCAGTGTCTTCCCATAAGATGTGCAGAAATCAAGAGACCCAGAAAAACTGTCTCCCCAAAATGTTACTTTGGGGGGATGGAGGACATCCCAGGACAGTCTAGATTCTAGCTACTTTAGGATGAACTTTGTTCTTTCAATAAATATTTGACTCCCTGTCCTGTGCCTGATATTTTTCTGGCACAGGAGATATATTACTAAGCTATGTGGGCATAGTCTGCCCTCCCTGAGATCACAGGTTTGTACATTCTATGCCAGTTAAATAAGGAATTGCATTAACATTCAAGTTCCTGTGGCCATGCATGGCTTAGGGTGGGCACAAATAGGGAATTCTAATTGTCTTTTTGTTTCTTTTTTTTTTTTTTTAAGATTTTATTTATGTATTTGTTAGAGAGAGAGAGAGAGAGAGCGAGCACAGGCAGACAGAGTGGCAGGCAGAGGCAGAGGGAGAAGCAGGCTCCCTGCCGAGCAAGGAGCCCGATGTGGGACTCAATCCCAGGATGCTGGGATCATGACCTGAGCCGAAGGCAGCTGCTTAACCAACTGAGCCACCCAGGCGTCCCTGTCTTTTTGTTTCTTAAGCTGAGTTGTCGGTACATAGGTGTTTGTTACGTTATTTTCTATCCTTGTTTATATATCTAAAGTATTACATTATGATAATAAAAAAGAATCCATGATGCACTGGCTTTTGTGTTTTGCCCATTTCTGCACGATAACCCTCATTTTATGTAGTCTTTTGTTGTTCAGGGATGTGGCAAATGCTCAGTTTCCAAAACACTCTTATTGCTCTCCTGGTTTATTTTGCTATAGTCTATCCTTATTTTGGTGCTTGATCTGCTTATGCTAACTATATCAATTACTATCTCTCTCTCCCCCCCTCTCAGCTAGCTGCAGAACTTTACATTGTCTTTGGTCTGATTAACATGGCTCATGTCCCCACTGCTCTACCCTGGAAAAGAAATATGGTCAGGGACCCAGGTGGGGGAGGTGCTAGCCTAGATTCTGCATTAGGTGTATTAGTTTCCTAGGGCTGCCCTAATAGAGGACCACAGACTGGGTGGCTTAAAACAACAGAAATGTACTCCCTCACAGTCCTGCAGGCCAAAAGTCTGAAATCAAGATGTCACCCAGGCCACACTCCCTCTGAAATTCTGGATAGAGTCCTTTCTTGCCTCATCTTAGTTTTTTGGTGGTAACTATCAATGCTCAGTGCTCCTTGGCTTACCACTGCTTTGCTCTCATCTCTGCCTATTGTCACACAGTATTCTATCTCTCTGTTTCACACGCTAACCTCCGTTCTGTGCGTGTCTGTATGCAAACTTCCCTCTTCTTGTAAGGACTTCAGTCACACAGGGTTAGGGCCCTCCTCAACGACCGCCTCTTAGCTTGGTTACAGCTGCAAAGACTCTATATTCAAATAAGGCCACATCCATAGATTCCAGGAATTAGGACCTCAACATATATTTTGGGAGAACATAAATCAACCCAAACAACATTATATTTGTAGGATTTTTAAGCAAATAAAGTCATTCTCCAAGACTCTGAGCCTCTCCCAGACCATCAATTTACCTACAGCTTGTACCCACTGGCCAAGACCCTTCGTGCTGAATGAAGAAGGCCTGCTGGGAGGGTCTATTCTGTGACTATCATAGGAAAAATGGCTGTTCCTGAGCAAAGGGGCCTTGCAATTCTGAATCCCCTTCTTATTAGAGGCTAGAAAGTCCTATTAAATGGAGCATTCATCCCCAAATTTTTATAACTACCATAAGGAGCGGAGTTAGCTCAATCAAAGGTTATACCTTTCTTTTTAAAGAGATAAACATGAAAATAATTCCTACAGTTATTGATGTGACTGTTTAAAGTTCCCTCTGCCTGATTCGGCCTTATAAAACCACCTTCTGTAAATTTACACTATAACGAAGAAAAATATGTAGACCTAGATTTTATGTCTGGTACCAATGTTACACTATCTGGGTGACCTTGAATGAATCACTTAAATTCTCCGGACCTCAGTTTTCTCAACTGTAGAATGGGAACAGTAACATCCAGACTATCCACCTCTGCAGAGTATGGGCAACAGTACCCTGTGACCCACAGAGCACCAGGCAGAGTGGAAGGCAGAGCTCTCCCACCTGCACTTGGGGTTAGGCTTTTCCACTCCCACACATTCACCAATCAACCAGTTGTTGATGTGTGGAGGCACACTTAGAAGCCCAAACACCCCTGGCAAAGGAGAAGGTTATATGGTTCATCTCACATAGGATATTAATTTCCTTTCACAGTCTGGCTTACAGCTTTCCTGGAACAGCTCATTCATCTCATTGAAAAGAGCACTTTACCCCTTGGGAGCTATTTATTCCCTATACTTTTAGATACTCAGCATTTTGCTTTCTAGACTCTTTTCTAAGGAGCATGCTTTATATACCTCAACTCACCCATTTCATTATACACACAAATGTATCCATATAAACTTTCCTCTTTAGGTTTTTGATTGAAGTTTTATATTAAACATTTCAATTCCCATAAAAACATAGGAAAACATTAAAAGGAGGTATAATAGGGATGCCTGGGTGGCTCAGTTGGTTAAGCAGCTGCCTTCGGCTCAGGTCATGATCCCAGCGTCCTGGGATCGAGTCCCACATTGGGCTCCTTGCTCAGCAGGGAGCCTGCTTCTCCCTCTGCCTCTGCCTGTCACTCTGTCTGCCTGTGCTCGTTCGCTCTCTTTCTCTCTGACAAATAAATAAATAAAATCTTAAAAAAAAAATAAAAGGAGGTATAAGAATTGGCAGGCCCGGAGAATAGAACCAAACACAGGCTACATTCCAGCTACTTTGTGATGAACTTTGTTCATTCACTAAATATTTGACTTTCTATCCCGTGCCAGGCATTGTTCTGGCACAGGAGGGACATTATCAAGCTATGTGGGCCTGGTCTGCCCACCTGTCTGAAACCACAGGTCTGCCCATGGAATGCCCATTAAACAAGGAATGGCATTAATATCTAAGTTGCTGTGGTAGTGCATGACATAGATTTTCAGGGTGAGTATTTTCCTCAAGGATGAGTAGACGTTAACCAGAATAATGCAGGGCAGAACAAGAGAAGTGTCCTAACAAAAGGAACAGTGTAGTAGACATAGGGAAGGAGGGAGAGAGGGAGAGAAGGAGGAGAATGAGAGACAAGGCAAGAAGGAAGTTTGAAGAATTAAGAGAAAATCAGTTTGGCTGAAGTTGAAGGTGTGTGAAGGACCATTATAGGTCCTGGGGAGTCTTAAAGTCACATGAGAGGGGTTGGGCTTTACTCTAAGGGCAACAGAAAGCTTCTGGAGGGTTTTAAGTGCTGTTGCCCCATAGCCATGGCCATTGCTGGAAACCAGTGCGGCCTCTGTTGCCGCTAACAGCTGCTTCTCTACATCGCTGGCTCCCAAATCAAAGTCTGGGAAAGGCAGACACGATTGGTAGAACTGAGGCCACATGCCATGCCTGAAATTGGGGTTAGTGTTTGTCCCTGTGTGTGTGTAAGTGGGTGCTGCTGTTCTACTTCTGTACAAGGAGCTCTAGCTCTAGTGAAGACTCCTGAAATGAGGAATTCCCCAAAGATATAGGAATGGAGCTTATATCATGGCCAAGTTCCACTGCATTTGGAAAGCATTTTATGTGCAACACCAAGACTATCCTACAAAATATTTGCTCCATAGCACGTACTTTGGGAAATGCTGTCCTAGATATTTTCTTCACAAGAACACGTGACAAGTCAAATCTATCCCGAAGACCCTAACTTAACCTGATCCCACCGTTTAACACTCATAAGTCTTATGGACTGCACTACCCAATTTTATACTTAATTATATAATCTTTTCATGGTTTGCAAGAGTTGGTCATTGTTCCATGCATTTGTTTCATCTCTCTCTGAGAACTGTATTTGGAATCCAGTATGTACCTGACCCTTAGTATATACACTACAAATATTTACCGTTATTATATGAATGAAAATAGTCTTCCTAAGCTTGTAACTTTCAACAAGCCCCGAGAAAACACCCCCAGGATGTTGGGGGAAGTGGCTGTTCTTAATTCTTCTACAAATATTTCTTTCTCCCCATTCATTTTCTTCTTGTGGGCTCCCTATTATGTTGACTTCATAACCAGGTCATCTGTCCCAATTTCTTAATTTTTCTGTTGATATCCCTACATCTCTTCAGGTAGATCCTCCATTCTCTAATGCACTATTCATTCTAATGTTCAACCAGTTGCTGAGGTCTTCAGGTAAACAGTTTTATTTTCAACTCTGAGATTTCCAGTTGGCTCATCTTTATAACTGAGACCTATTTCATTTTAATGAAGCCATATCTCTTTCATGATAGTCACTTCACTTATTTTTTTTAAAGATTTTATTTATTTATTAGTTAGAGAGAGAGAGCACAGGTAGACAGAGGCAGAGGGAGAAGCAGGCTCCCTGCTGAGCAAGGAGCCCGATGTGGGACTCGATCCCAGGACACTGGGATCATGACCTGAGCCGAAGGCAGCCGCTTAACCAACTGAGCCACCCAGGTGTCCCTCACTTCTCTTATTTTAAAATCTTATTCTTCCTGTTTATTAGTTGGACTACATCTGGTAAAGGCTATCTAGGTTGATTTCTCTCATGTAGCTTCGTTCTGCATATGTATTATTTTCTCCTGTGAACTCAAACTTCTGAGAGTATCAGCTACCTGGGGTAGTACTGAGAACTGCAACGGGTAGGTGCTAAATGGGAGGAGGGTCCAGGGTAGAATGAGGGGCTGGAAGGAAATCCCCCCACCACAGTGTGGACAACCTCTGAGTTGACCACGCCCCTTTTCACCCTCACACAGGGGTCCAGTCTGCCCCATCTCATTTTACTTCTACCCCCCTTCTCCCACCTGCACACTGTTTTTCCTCCCATTATAATCTACTGGCCTATGCCTTGTGAAGGGGGTGGTGGGGAAGGAGGGAATGCTCAGAGTCAGCAGGTCAGTGGTCACAGTGGTTATCCTATGTACTCCAGCAGGCCCTCACAGATGTGAGACCACATTGCCTAGCCAGCCTTGGCCTGGTGCTGCGGGTTTTCTCCCTCATAAGGGCGATAAGGTAGGGCAGGTGGCAATCAACCAAGGCCAAACCGAAGGAGGCAAAGAAGCACAACAAAAAAGCTCTCCTCCAGGGGCACCTGTGTGGTTCAGTGGGTTAAAGCCTCTGCCTTTGGCTCAGGTCATGATCCCAGGATCCTGGGATTGAGCCCCATGTCGGGCTCTCTGTTCAGCGGGGAGCCTGCTTCCCCCCCACCTCTGCCTGCCTCTCTGCCTACTTCTGATCTCTGTCTGTCAAATAAATAAATAAAAATCTTAAAAAAAAAAAAAAAAGCTCTCCTCCAATCTATTCCTCACCAGTGGATTCTTAAATTATGGGCTGCCATTTGCCTCTCATTTCAAGAGCTAACCATCTTCTGTCTCCCAGGGTTTCTCACAGTTTTTACATTAGTTCCTCTATCCCATGACCTTACCCACTTTAGGCATGTCCAGGCTTGGTTCCTGGGAGACAACCACCTGCCATGTTGGTTCCTCATCTTCTAGGTATTGACATCTGCTCATCTCCTGTGCTTGATTCCTTTTCTCCGTTACCTTTCCTGTCTTTTTCTCCCTATCTCTCACCTATACTCCCTTTCTTTACAATTCCTTTACTTTGGAATACAAGTGGAGGGGCTCAAAGAGGGAAAAATAATTATTTTATGGTTTAAGGCAGAATTCAAGCATCCACTCCTTAGATTTTATTTATATGCTGAATGATTGCACTGCAGACAAGGTTCTTTGAGAGCTATTCTGAGGCCTACTTAATTAATGCTCTAAAGCTGGGAAGGCACTAGAAAATTATTGGTCTGACTGTCAAGAGTTATGGTGTGACACTTATCAGCAATTTTTTCTGTAGTGGTATTTATTGACATACCAGTGTCATTTATAGTTTTAAATAAGTTTTGTCAGGATATAAATATTACAGGAAACTGCTTTCTAAATAAGACAAAACTAATCCTCTGTAAACATCTTCCTCTTCAAAATGGTAGACATTAGGAGAAGGAAAGGAAAAGTGAATTGGTTCAAATCGGAGGGGGAGATGAACTGTGAGAGACTGTGGACTCTGAGAAACAAACTGAGGGTTTTGGAGGGGAGGGTGACCTGGTGCTGGGTATTAAGAGGGGCAAGTATAGCATGGAGCACTGGGTATTGTACATAAACAATGAATCTTGGAACACTGCATTAAAAACTAATGATATATTTTATGGTGACTAATATAATACAATTAAAAAAAATCCTAAAGGAAAATTTCTTGAGATGAACAGAAGAAACCTCAGGAAAGGCCACATTCAAGAGATTAACTCTTTCCAGTCATGGAGTGAACAAGGTGGCAGAGATGCTATGTTCTCCTCTAATTCTTCTCTGACATTTGATTAGATGTTTCTCTTTAATGGGCATAGATAGAAGGTTCTAGCACCCTTCTTCCTCCCTGCCACATCTTGGTCCTTGATGACCGATGTTGGGATCTATATATCTGTCGTTGAACAAATGCCCTAGCTTGAGAAGACCCCATAAGGACTTTAGGTGAAACTGACTTGGAGGCTACCCAGCATTCAAATCTTTTACAGGTTTTAAAGGAACTTCCTCCACTCCATTAAACCTGGTGAGTTTTGCAGGAGGCAGCACATATGACGGATGCCAAAAGAGTCATGTGACCTGTGCTCAGATAGTTGGACACTTCCACCTGGTATTTTTCAGTGGTGATTACATGATATAAAGATGGAGGGAGAGTTTAGAATTCACTGGCAATGACACCAGTAGGCTCATGGCAGCAGGGTCTGGGGTAACCATATCTAATGACAGAGGAGGTGGTGATTCCCAGGTGGGCATCTTGACAAAACCACTCTATGGCATGACTGTTGCCATAATTTCCTGTAGCTTAGTTTCTCTTGGTCCTACACTGTGGTCTGAGCCTGGCAACTCAGGTTTGTGAGCAACCCAACATTCTTCTAATTACTTTTTTGCTTAAGTTAGCTAGTTGATCTATGTCACTTGCAGCTGAGAACTTTGCCTGATCCCATACCCTCTTTCTTTTTCTACCTCACTCATAGCCCATAGCTACTTTGGAGCCTTACTGGCCATAGCCTCCCAAACCATCTCTACATACACCGACTTCATTCTGTTTGCCTCTCTCCTTATCCTCCACTTCTTGTCCTTTTAATAAATACCAGATAAACATTATCTTTGTCCTAGAAAGTTATAATTACTCTGGTGAAGATGGTATAGTGAGAGAGCAGGGACAAATACAGGATTTCTTTTTTGCAAATACTGGAAAGGACAAAAAATATTGAGTATTTTCATGTCAAATTTTAATATATGCTTTCAGTTTGGATAATTAAAATATCTGAGTCAATTTGTCTACAACAGGGCAGTTAAATCTAGAGGGACAGAAACAGTTGGTCAATCCTGTTTGCTATGGCTTATCTTCCTGGTTGTTTAATGGAGATCCAGAAATACCAGTTCTCAGGATAAATCCTGTCTTCTAGTGACACATAGGCTAACTGCTTGGGTCTCCAAGCTGCCTTGTGTCTGTCACAAAGGAAACCAAGCATTGATGAAAATGGAGCATAAAAGAGATGAGGATTGGCCCTCTGGGTCCACAGGGGGTCCGAGTAAGATCATGTTTGGTGGGTGGCTGAGGCTCTGGAAATATTGAAGCAAATCTGCGAACTTCTCAGTTTTATTTAGTGTCAACCCTGCTGGCCTGACTCACACAGACAAATGGATGCCTGGACAATTCCTGGGGGGGAAGACAAAGATGAAAACCTCCTGTGTAGATTTCCAGTAACTAGAAGGGATCACATAAAGTGTGATCAAATGACCTGGAAAGTGTGACAGTCATGTTTTAAATTATTTTTTTATTGTTGTTCGTAAGTATACAGATGTGCTCTTGTGGGAGGAAGAGTGGTTTAGTGGAAATATCCTGAGGAAATATCCTCAAAAACCAGAGTTATGTTCCTAGATTTGTTTCAAGCTAGTCACATGGTTTGGCACAAATAATTTATTTCACTGGGTTTTAGTTTTCTCTCCTGTTAAGTGAAAAGACTGGGTAATTTAAAAGGTTGTTTTAGCTCTTAAGTTTAAAATACAAATATCGCTGGGATGCCTGGGTGAGTCAGTTAAATGTCTGACTTCAGCTCAGGTCATGATCCCAGGGTCCTGGAATCAAGTCCTGCATCAGGCTCCTTGTTCAGCAGGGAGCATGCTTCTCCTTCTGCCTGCTGCTCCCCCTGCTTTGTGCTTGCTCTCTCTCTCTCTCTCTCTCTCTCTGACATACAAATAAATAAAAAATTAAAAAAATAAAATAAAATACAAATATCCCTTTCCATCCCAATGGTTTCCAGGAATATTTTTATGTTTCTTTTAGGGATGGAAAAAAGAACAGAAAATGCAAGCCCAATTGCACTTCTATAGCTAAAGAGACTTGACAAGAAAATCTTGTTGCCATGAATAAAGGAAATAATGGCACACAAAGTCAACACAAATATAGGCTGACTTCCCAAATAGCATATGTTCTTCATCCTCCACTGTTGGTATTATTAAAATTCTATAGCATAACTTTGAAAATCCGGAGACCAGCTCTCTAGCAACTGAGATTACCCATCATGGCTTTGAATCAGGGGGTATGGAAAAAAATATGTTGCCTGAAATGAAGAACAAGGAATTTCTTCGCCAGTAGCAAAGCCCTCAGCTGTAAGGGCCTATTTAGCCAAAATGGCTCCATTTCAGTTGAACAGCCATTTTGTTGTTTATGCAGTAAAACTTAAAGGGACCCTGCCCCGCCCCCCTGCCCCGGGGACTTACTTAAAAACAAATCCCAGAAACCAGTCCCAGGTAACAAAGCCCAAATACAAGGGCTGACCAAGGTGATAGGCTAGTTCAAATGTCTACTGTAGGGTAAATTGTAATTCAATTGGTCACTTATGTGTCACCTAGCATGACTGTGCAGCTTTCTCTGTGTGTTACAATCTCACTGGCCACCTGTGTGTGGTCAGGCCCAACCACATGGCCTTTGCTCTATAAAAGTTAATCTGTAAGGCAGGGAGGGGTCACCTCTTTGTAAGAGACGGCCCTGGCCAGTCAGTTTGATTCTTGATGATTGGCGCGAAATAAAGCTTTGCTTGACCTTCGCTTTGTATCAGTCTCGCTCCTTTGATTACGGACCCAACATCAACCATATGAGAAGATCAACCAGAGAGGAAGAAACATGATGGGCCAACCACGTTCATAAAAGGTTTGAAAGATAAAAAGCATGGGATGAGCAGAGAGATATCAGATACACAGAAAAAACTAGCCACAAGAGAATGGTAGAGGTTACAGTTAGTGGCAGTAGAATGGAAGGTTGGAAATAGTGATAAGAACAATGAGCTCCAGGTACGGAGCTGCTTTCAGACTCTGTGGTCCAAGGAGTTCTACAAACTTGCACACATCTATATAACACTCTGATATTAAAAACACAGGGTGATCTTTTTTCAACAAGTCGTGCTGGAACAATTGGACATTATATGCAGTAACATACATACACACACACACACACACACACAGACTTTATACCTTTCACAAAGTTAATCTACCAGGATCATAAACCTAAATGTAAAATTCAAAGCTATAAAATTTTCAGAAAATAACAAAAATAACACAGGAAAAAAATCTAGGTGACCTTAGACTTGGTGACAACTTTTTATTTTAATTAATTAATTATTAATTAATTTGAGAGAGAGAGCCATGTGTTGGGGAGGGAGTAGGAGGTTAAGAGGGAGAGAGAGAGAGAGAATCTCAAGCAGGCTCCATGCCCAGCATGGAGTCCAACATGTGGCTCCATCTCATGAACCTGAGATCATGACCCCAAGATCATAACCTGAGAAAAATCAAGAGTTAGATGCTTAACCAACTAAGCCACCCAAGAGCCCCTTTAAATACAACACCAAGGTGTGATTCATGAAAAACAATTAGTAAGTGTACTTTCTTCAGTTAACGATGCCTGCTCTGTTAAAGAAACACTGTTAAATGAATAAGAAGATAAGGCACAGACTAGGAGAAAATATTTGCAAAGCTCATATCTGATAAAAGACTGGTATCCAAAATCTACAAAGAATTCTTAAAACTGAAAACAAGGAAACAAACAATCCGATTAAAAAATGAGCAAAAGATCAGAACAGATGGCACACCAAAGAAGATGTACAGGTGGTAAATAAGCATATGAAAAGATGCTAATACGCTCTTAGGAAACCACAAATTAAAACAATGAGAGATCACTCTACCCCTAATAGAATGGCTAAAATGCAAAGCACTGACAATACTGGATGCAAATGAGGAGGTAGATCAACAAGGACTCTCTTTCATTGCTGGTGGGAGTACAAAATGGTGCAGTTGCTTTCCAAGGCAGTTTGACAGTTTCTAACAAAGCTAAACATACCCTTACCATAGGATCCAGAAATTAAGCTCCTTGGTATTTACCCAAAGGAGTTGAAAACTTATGTCTGTATAAAAATCTGCATATAAATGTTTATAGCAGCTTTCTTCATAATTGGCAAAAATTGGAAGCAACCAAGATAGCTTTCAATAGGTAAATGGATAAATGAACTGTGGCACATCCAAACAAGAACATACTATACAACACTGAAAAGAAATAAGCTATTGAGCTATGAAAGATAACCATGGAGGAACTTTAAATGCATATTGATAAGTGACAGAAGGAAGTCTGAAAAGGCTACATACTCTATGATTTCAAGTATACAACATTCTGGAAAAGGCAAAACCAGAGATACAGTAAAAAAAAATAAGCCATTTTCAGGATTTGAGGGTCGGAGGGAGAGGTGAATAGGTGAAGCACAGGAGATTTTTTACAGGGATGAAATAAATTATTCTGTACAATCTACTGTAATGGCGGATACATTACACATTTCTCAAAACCTATGGAAGCATATAACACCAAGAGTGAACCATAAAGTAAAATGTGAACTTTAGTAAATAATAAAGATCAATGCAACACCAAAGCTGTATCAATACTGGTCCATCAGTGTAGCACATTAATACAAGATGTTAATAATTAATTATAAATAAAAAATAAATTAATGCTTAATTTTTTGTAAACCTAAAACTTCTCTGAAAAACAGTCTATTTAAAAATATATATATAAAGGAGAGTGAGGAAGCAGACAAAGCTGAAAAACTTTCATGTCCCAGGATAGGCAGAGGGAAGGGCAAACCTTTACACTCTTAATTGTCCAATCAACTGTAAGACTACAGGTAGCCAGAGGATGCTTTTACTCAGGGTTACATGCTACTTGGTGACAATAGATAAACTTAATTTTGCCACTATTTTCAGAAATAAAGTATTTTATTTAAACACCTAGGTGTTTAACCTAAACTGGTGATTTATACCTTTAAATAAACCAGTACTTTCATAATTACATATGGACACTGAAGGCCAGCCTTGGGATCAGCTGAAGAAGGCTGGGTCCCAAATTAACTTCCTTAAAATTATGGGCTGAGAACTAGCTCTTGAAAACTTTTCAGTGGAACAGATGGAAATTTACCAGTTCTTGGGATCTATGACAGGAAAATGGATTCTTATAGCTGTGCTATCAGAAAGAAGGTTTATATTCAACTTTTTTGGGGTGCATTTTTCAATATAAGATACTTTCAAACCAGTTTCACTCTCCTTATCCAACCCAATAAAAAACTGCCTAATTTTGTACAAAGTCAGCATCTGCATGTCCTTCTTCCTAAGAGCAAAATCAATTTATTTGCCTATCCTCACTTCAAATAAACTGAGGGGATGAGACAAGTGAGAATTTGGAAGTAATTAATTACTGGAGCAAATTATTTCAATTAATTTTATTATTAATAACACTTAATATATAACCTACATTTGCTATATGCACTCAGCTTTGTTTTTCTCTCTCCAGGAATGGAGCACTATCTTTTGACAGGTAAGACAATTGCTTCTCCTGTATAAACAATTTTTACACGTTTTTAGAAACTTATTATATATGAAAACCAAAGGATCTTAGTCTGAAGACTTAAGTGTTAAGTCCAATAGTTGTTCTTAGTGCTAACCTTAGCTTTTAAGCAGAATACAGGCCCTTAGGTTTTGTTTTGGTTTGGGTTTGCATAGCAACTAATGTACTGAAAAAAACCTTCAAATTTTCCATTTTTCACAATATCCAAGAAAAGAAAATAAACAATATTAAAAAATGTATTTTTTTTAGCAAAATAAAAAAGACTATGATTTTATTGCTTGGCGACACCATGGTATCTTTGATATTTTTCTTAGTAAATAAGCAGAAGAAATGGTGAGGTCCCAATTCAAATAGCTCATTAGATGTATCTTTAAATCATCAACACACCATCTTGGTGTGTTGACATGGAACTTCAGTTAACTCCAGAGTTAAACAATGTAGGAAGAGCTTGCTAAAAACTCTGGGGGCTCCATGGCAACGTGTAATAATATCAACCCATTTGAAAGGAAGAAAGAAATACTGGCATCTTCTTGCAGCACAGAAGTTTTGTGGTATCACAAGTATCAAGTCCCTGGCCTTTAAGATTCAAGCCAACGGTGAGAAATGACATAGGGGATACTTCAGGTAATGTGTTGAAACCAAAGAGAGAAAGGAAGAAAGACTGAAAAATCCATACACACACAAACACACACACACACACACACACACGCATACACACATATGTGTATACACACACACGCACAGACACACACACATATATATACATATATTTGCTTTTTTAAAAATTTAAGTTCAATTAGCCAACATATAGTACATCATTAGTTTCAGATGTAGAGTTCAGTGATTCATCATTGCTCATTACATCACGTGCCCTCTTTATGTGCCCATCACCCATTACCCAATCTCCCCTTCCCCACCACCTTCCCTGCAGCAAATTTCAGTTTGTTCTCTATAGCTAAGAGTCTCTCATGGTCTGTCTCCCTCTCTAATTTCTTCCCATTCAGTTTTCTCTCCCTTCTCCTGTGATCCTCTGCATTGTTCCTTATATTCCATATGAGTGAAAATCCCTACATACTGTATCAAATACTTAAAATACCCCTACAGAAGG
The DNA here is from genome assembly GCA_003697995.1 of Taxidea taxus jeffersonii. Classification (NCBI taxonomy): domain Eukaryota; kingdom Metazoa; phylum Chordata; class Mammalia; order Carnivora; family Mustelidae; genus Taxidea; species Taxidea taxus. The sequence goes on from ML103099.1 coordinate 58,604, forward strand.
GAGCATCACAGCAGTAAAATCAAAACAAAACAAAATAACAGCCACCAAAAAACTAAACCCAACACTAAGCAAGCCTATTGCCATGGCACTCAGGAAGAAACAAAAGGAATATGCGAGAGAAACAAGGTGGTTGGAATACAAGCTCAGCACATGCGGCAAAGTGGGAACAAAGCAAGATGAAACAGAACAAAAACACTTCCAGACAGTGAAGAGCCCTATGGGAAGCATCTCAAAAGAAACAGCGAAATAAACAAACAAGAAAGGAGTTTTTCAGAAACAATAATTTAAAGTTTTCATTTATTTGCTTTTATGAGACAAGGAGTTACAAATGACCTTGTTGGCAGGACATTTCTCCTACTTGTCTATAATAAAGAAAAAGATTTGGGACACCTGGGTGACTCAGTTGGTAGAGTATGTGACTCTTGGCCTGGGGGCTGTGGGTTTAAGCTCCATACTGGGCATAGAGCTTACTTAAAATAAAAAAAAATAAAGTTGTACACAAGTATAAGATATTTTTTAACTATATGTAAAAATTACAATCTTACACATGGTAAAAAAAAAAAGCACTGAACTTTTTGCATTCCACTGGAGATAAAAAATGTGGTCTTCTCTTATCGGTGGGGAACATAAAGCTCAAGGAGGGAATAAGATTTGCTGCAGGTACACAGGTTGTTAAAGAGATAAAAAAAAACCACACATCTTCTGGAGCCCCATCCAGTGTTCTTCCCCAGTACTGCTCAGCCTCTTGGTGGTTGTCCTTGCCTTAGGAGAGTAAAATGTCTTTTATGAAATACTCAGAAAATACAGAAAAGAATAGAAAAGACCATTAAAATTCTCTATAATCTCACCACCCAGAGACAATGTAAAGTTCATCATATTTCAGAAATCCCTAACAAAAACCTACATTAAAAAAAAATATACAGAGAACTCCACAGTCCAAGATTTGAAATGGATAAAATGATGAACCTGAATTCAGACACTTGGATAGTCTAGCCTCAGTAATTGCTGATGTAATTTGTTTCACTCTTCTGGCTTTCAGTTTCTCATGAATCAAAAAAATAATGATATACTTACCCATTTAACTATAAATTCAAAACTGAGGATTACTATACTTATTAAATGATCTAGAGGTAGAGGTGCCTCTCTAGATGATCTGGATAATGGGTCACAATAGATGCCCTAGATGATAACTGATGATGTCATCTTCCCTTGTGATTCCCTAAAAGCCACAGAAATATTATTTTGCTAGTCGTGGGGAGGTACAATTCTGCACCCCCAGTTACAATATGTGTTTTTCCCCATACCACCAAGAGATTCTCAGACATTAGCTGCGTGTTCCATAATTCAACTCAATTCTGACACTTTCTACTTGGAGATAGTGTCAGATCCCACAGGCTAAGGGTTCAGTTCTGTAAGACTGCCACCTGCTTTCAGGTGCCAATCAAAGAATCTAGGTTGGGGGCACCTGACTGGCTCAGTCAGAATAGCATGCAACTCTTGATCTTTGGGTTGTGAGTTCGAGTCCCAGGTTGGGTTTAGAGATTACTTAAATAAATAAATAAACAAATTTTTTTAAAAAGTCCAGGTTGTCACCTGACTAACCAGCTATAAATCAGAGGTTCCAACAATGTTCTCTTTGGGTTTAATTAATTTACTAGAATAGAAAGAGGAAGACTCCATAAAATGGGGGAGAGGACCTATGAAATTTCTTAGAAAGAATATCACATTTTGATCACTTCACAAAGATAAGAGAAGAAAGACAGGAAAGCTATCTAGGTCCATCTTTCCCTGCTAAAATAAGAAAAACTCACCTAATGTAAAAATGAGCAACACCTAAAGACTGCAGTTGAATCCCACACAAAGTCACTGTAAGTAAAAGAGATTAAGAGGCAGAAAACACCATTTCAGGTGGTGAATATATGCTAGAAAGCTGTACCTATAAAACAGATGGAAAGTATAGCATAATATTTCAAAATTAAGAATTATAAACACTTAAAAACTATGAAAAAAGCCATCAATCAGAATTTTTTAAATTCAGAAATGAGATTAGAGAAAATGCAGTTTTAAAAAAGAAAGGGCAGAACTCAGGAAAAAAATTAGAGTTAAATTTTAAAATCCTAATTTAGAAGAGCACAGGGACATAAAAAAAAGCACCTCCATAATGTCATACGGAAAACAGAAGATGAAAAGGGAAAATTTTTTCTAAAATCTGGGCAGGATATAATAAAATAATTTTAGGGATGCCTGGGTGGCTCAGTTGGTTAAGCGGCTGCCTTTGGCTCAGGTCATGATCCCAGCGTCCTGGGATGGAGTCCCGCATCAGGCTCCTTGCTCGGCAGGGAGCCTGCTTCCTCCTCTCTCTCTCTGCCTGCCACTCTGTCTGCCTGTGCTCACTCTTTCTGATAAATAAATAAAATATTTAAAAAATAAAAAATAAAATAAAATAAAATAATTCTAGAAAAATGGGTAGATTACAGGAAACAACAAAGAAGAGCCAACATAAGTATAAATAGAATTCCTAAAGAAGATAAACAAGCATTGGAATAAGTGAATGTTAAAAACACTAAGGAAAATTTCCTGAATTAAAGAAATAATCACTTAAGTTACATATTGCAAAATTACATCATGTACCTGGGAAAGACTAACCTATTAGATGCAGTCTGGTAAAACTACTGGATTTCAAAGAAAAAGGAAAAGGAGTCTTTCAGGAATCCAGGCAGAAAAATGAAATTACTTGCAAGAGAAAGAATCCCTTTTATTACCACTTTTGCCAGACACCAAAGGAATGGTATGCTTAAAACTCAAGGAAAAAAACTGTAAGCTAAGGGGTTTATACTCGGCTAATCAGACTTGCAAGTACAAAGGCTGTGGACAAAGTGTTATGAACAGGAAAGAATTGTAGGAGGCACTTCCTAGAGAATAAGCTTTGACCATCAGATGACTGGAGAATATTAACATAAGTCTAGTTGTCAATATACAGGTACCCGTACAACTAAGACTAAATGTCTGTTGTAAGGAGGATAGTGTAGCTCGTAATGACTATATGCTTCGACAATTAGGTATGTACAACTAACCAAAAATGGGGCAAGAATGGGGAGAAAATATAAAAAGTAGAATAAGTTCATTAATTTCCTTATAGGCATAACTAGGGTTTAGATTTGGGGGTTGAAAAAAGAGATGGAGAAGAGGATACCATCTAATTTCAATATTGCTCATCATAGAGAACTAAGAGATAAAAATAGAAGAGGCTAATGGCATCATATCAATCAATATATTAGTAAAAAAGGAAACCATTGGAACAATAATAACAGCAAAAAATTGCTTCATTTTACAGGCCATAATTTGTGCATGTGTGTCTATGTACACACACATGAGATGGTGGGGAGTGGCAGAGGAGAGGGAGAGAGAATCTTAAGTAGGCTTCACGCTCAGTGAGGAGCCTGCCTCAGGGATGCATCTCATGACCCTGAGATCATGACCTGAACTGAAATCATGTGTCCAATGCTTAACAGACTGCTAAGTTGATAACATAACTACACTGAAAGGATAACATAACTGCACTGTTAACTTACTTTAAAACACAGTAATGTGACTCAACTCAATCAATCATGAAATATGCCCTAAGGTAAAAGGAACTGTAAACATATATCTTAAATTGTTGCCAGTAATCTTATTGTTGGTGGTAATGTTAGTAGGGTTAAAGCAAATGAGTAAGTCCATATAGTTGAGAACCAGGGTTTTGGGCACAGAAGGACATCTCTGTGTGAGCTGGATGAGGTTAAGTAAAAAGCCTGTATTTCTGAATTTGAGTTGGAAGTGCTAGTATGAACTCATGATACAATCTATCCTTAATTCTGTCCATCGAAAAGATTTAGAAAAAAATTACCAATCCATTAGCAATTAAAGCCTCTAGGTTTCATACTGTGGTCTCTATTTGTTACTCAAAGGAACCTGACCTTTCTGATTCCATGTTGGAGACAAGAACTGAACCTGATGAGCCTGGAAAAACTTGTCATGCCAGAAAGCAGGGAAGATGTCAGAGACGACTTGGATTTTACCAACTCAAATTGGCTTTCACTGGCCAATGAACAATTTGAACATAAGTTTATTAACAGCAATGGGTCAAAACATATCAGATATGTTTAAATTCATGAGTGCATGCTTATGCTAAATGAAATCTCATGATCCTAATCATAGGCTGCTCAGGGACCAATTCATTATTTTGTGAAAATTGGTAAGTAAAGGTAATGAATGAAGACAAAACAGTAGCTTAAGATGCCCCAAGAGCTGATGAGGAGAGGTTTCTTATTATAGGAATATTCCAATTCATGGATGAAAAAGTAAGGGATATAATTAAAATATCATTACTTTGTTGTTCCTAATGAAACTAGGCAATTATGATCAATGGTGGCTATCGTCACAAAAAGAGACAACCAGACATTATGTGCCTCCTGGTAGAAATATATACTACTACTTTTGAGGTAGTATTGTCAAAAAAGAAATCAGATACATTTTTCCGTGTCTGAAAGTCCTTTCTCCTTTTTTTCTGCCTATCCAAGTTCTTTTTATCTCTTATGACCTTTCAAGCCTCATTTATTCCAACAAAGCCATCTGTGGGATGAATGACTTCTCTAAAGTCTTGGAGGACTTGGAACAGTGCTGTCCAAGGAAAATATATGACTCACATATGTATTTTTAAATTTTCTAGTAGCAAAAAAAATATTTTTTTTTCTAGTAGCTACTTTAAAAAGTACAAACCAATGAAGTTAATTTTATTAATATATTTGATTTAACTTAATATATCCAAAATATTATCACTTAAACATATAATCAAAAATATTAATTACACATTTCATGTTCTTTTATAACGGTCTTTGAAATCTGGTGTGTATTCCACATTCATGGTACATTTCATTTTGTGACTGGCCACATTTCAAGTGTGCAACAGCCACATGTGGACAGTGGCTACCATATTGGACAGTACATACTTACAGAATCCTTTTGATAACTTAGCACATGACTATGAGGTCTAGATAGATGAGAAGGCATCTCAGGCAGAAGATGAGTTCTCCATAAAATTGGACCCACAACTGGAGTAATGTCAGCCCCTAAACATCCTTATGACACTTTGATGTTGTGTTTTCAGAGCCATGGAGAAAAATGGTGGTAACTGCTGTGACTAAATGTTTGTGTCCCCTTCTGCCCCCAAATTTGTATGTTAAAGCCTAATCCCCCATGTGACAGTATTTGGAGATAAGACCTTTGGAAGGTCATTAGATCATGAGGTCAGAGCACTCATGATGAGATTAGTGCCCTTAGAGACAGGAGAGACCTTGCTTCTCTCTCTGCTCTCTGGGCCATGTGAAGACCCACACTAAACGGCACTGTCTACAAGCTAGAAGTCAGCTCACACTAGGCAGTTGGATCTTGGACTAACTAGTCTCCAAAAGTGTGAGAAGTGATGTCTGTTCTGCAAGCCATCCAGTCTATGGTATTCTATTCCACCAGATAGCATGCTAATGAGATGATTTCCTCCTCACAAACAAGCACCAGCCCTGTTCAGTAAGAGGAAGTGGGAGGCCAGCAAAGAAGGTTTCTCTGACAGGGGGAGTCCATCCAAGACCGGGGGAACTGAGGCTAATCACATCAGATGTTTTCATTCTTCTAAGTAACCAGTAATGTAGAGTTAGAAGTTACCACTGGAGTGTCCTGATCTATATTTCATTGTTTGTGGGAACTGGATAGACATTTTGAATTTGGATCCAAGAGGCAGTATGGCTCGTTCTAGATATACAACTACAGGTTGAGGTGAATAAAGTCAAGGATTGTTCCTTGGGCATAAAAAAAAAGCATATGTCATTAAGAGATAAATGTTTCCATTGAATAAACAAAAGGAATATATCCAGGGAAACATTTCAAATGAAAAGATCTATGAAGAACAATGAAGTCTGTGACTGAAAGCTTCCGAGAAGACTTTTTGCTGCCTGGTAGGTGGATTTTTATTGAAAGCTTTCTTATCAGCAGCTAGCTCAAGTATAAATATCTGATTATTGCCACCACCTGTCTCTACAGGAGTATTCTCATTTCTCAATAAACCTGCTTTCGTGCCCTCTGTCCTAGTCAAACATATGCCTGGTGACTTTCTCAACAAGGTGATTTCCTTCTAGTTTATTTCCAGCCCGGTAGTGGTAGAACACCCTGTTTGCCACAGTGAAACTCTATTCCCCTGAAAAGGAGTCTCCAGATACTTCCCCTCCAGGGAAGTGAAATGAACCATGATCTTGCCTAACCTGCACCTTCAATCCTTATTTTCACTATTCTTTAAAGCAGTCGCTCTGTTCTTTCAGTGATTTTTTTTTTTTTTTTTTTTTTTTTTTAGTGGCAACTTCATATTTACATTACTCTGCCTAGAAGGCATGTGAGGCTTTTCCTGATACTGACCTCAGCTAATTAGCATGACACATGCCTGGCTAACTAGTTCTTTGGATCAGTGTTTGGTATGGGAGAGGCAGTGGCTGACAGGAAAGATTAGGGGCCAAGGTTCCCACAGCAGCTTCCCCTTCTTACCAAAGCCTAAATTGGGAAAAGCCTTTCTTTTCCAAAGTGAAGAAAAAATAATGTCAAACATAACAATGGCTTGAAGAGTAAAGGGGAAAAGATGAAAACTCAAAAGGCTATACTTTTTTCCCCCTAAACCCAATACTTTGCTGCACTGAAGAGGGATGGGTGGGAAATGACCCCTGCAGGGGAGGTGTCCCTGACCAACACTTGGGTCAGGTTAAAGGAAAAAGGTCCTGGCCAAGCTTTGGCTCTTGGGTTCATAGTGCTTTATTTAGCAGAGCCCTTCAGTGAATTTGGGATCTGTAATGGAGGCAAACTGCTTCTCATGAATTAACAAAAATTTAGAGAGTGGAAGAGGCCAGCATTTGGGGTGGGGAGTAGCCAAGCACATGGTGATAAACCAGGCCTAAAAGGTAGTGCCACCATCTTGAAATTTCCCCTGGTGGGGAATAGCTAGTAAATTGTTATGACAGTTTTGCCTAGATTTCTGCTTTAATCTATCACCTACCCTGTTCTGCTCTGTAATTCCCTTACATTAGTCCAAACCTTCAGGAAAATTCTGCTATACCCAAAGACATGGTATTCATGTTATTGGAAGATGGGGCCGCTGGTATCCAATATGGGGCAAATGGGACCAAGAAGAGAGGAGGCCATCAAGAGAAATAAGAGTAATGTTTTGGATAGACAGATGAGAAAAATGCCGTCTCTGGAGAATACGAGGTATATCAGGAATACCAGGGGGAGTGAAAGGGGGTAATTTCCCCAAGTAAGAGGATTGAGGTTTCCACTGTTTTATTTGTATACTAAAAAGAGGTCTCTCTAAAGCTGTAGGCATTGAGGACATTTGGTTCATACCAGTGTTAAAATAATTAAAATACCTGAGTTATCTGCCAGCCCCATGGTTCCCAACTGTATTTCTCAGACTAGTGAAATTTTAGGGACTGCTGAGGTTGTCATCTTTTTATTGTATTATGCAAAATATCTTAAAAATGAATTTTCAGGGGCACCTGTGTGGCTCAGTGGGTTAAAGCCTCTGTCTTCAGCTCAGGTCATGATCCTAGGGTCCTGGGATAGAGCCCCACATTGGGCTCCCTGCTCAGCAGGGAGCCTGCTTCCTCCTTTCTCTCTGCTGGCTTCTCTGCCTACATGTGATCTCCGTCTGTCAAATAAATAAATAAAATCTTCAAAAAAAAAAAAAGAGTTTTCACCCTTGTTTCATAAAATAAGAGCTCTTTAAACATGTAGACAGGCAAAATGGAAAGGGCATAATTTCATAACAATTGTTAAAAATGTTGTTTTTATCTGGAATAATCTCACACTTTCAACCTACTAAAAATATGTATATATTTTTTTTTCTTAAAGGTTTAGTTATTTATTTTAGAGGAGGAGCAGGAAGGGACTGAGGGAAAGAGAGAGAGAGTCCCAAGTGGACTCCGGTTCTGCTGAGCCGCAGAACGTGACACACAGCTTGATCCCAGGACTCTGAGATCATGACTTGAGCCGAAATCATGAGTTGGATGCTTAACTGGCTGAGCCACCCAGGTGCCCCCAAAAGTATGTATTTTATTTTATTTACTTTTATTTAGTTTTATAGTTTCCTTCAATCTTTCTTAACTTATTCACTTTTCAAAAACATTAGTAAATGAACATGACTCTGCCCTTGTCCTCAATATCTCAGGCTTTTCTAGGAAAGTCAAGCAGGTGACCCAGCTGCACAGAGCACCTGTGCTTGTGGCAGAGAAACTCACCAAATACTAAGGGCAGAAAGGCCAAGCAACAGTTAAAAAAACAGCCCATTTATTTTTAAGCAGAAGTGTAAGAAATACTAAATAAAGCCCGATGTCAGGACTCACTTTGCACATAACATCTGAGTGCCCTTCCCGATGATTTAGGGGGAAACTGACAGTGCACCCCAGAGATCATGGAGCTTTTCAGGCTATTCATTCTGAGCAAATTACAGGGCTAGGAACACAACTCATGTGCCATGTCAGCAGGTCATACTGCACACCGGACAGGAAGAGATGAGTGACACAGAATTGGGAGGATTAAAAACAGTCCCTCCCACTTGTCCCCAATAGAATGGCTCTGCACATGAGCATGCTGCTCACTTCAGGACATCCAACCTGAAGGTCAGCAGGCGACAGGCCAGGGTGAGGGCTGCGCTGCCATGGCGACCTTTGGTGCCAGACTGGAGATGGGGAAATTGCTCAGGGAGATGTCTAGGAGTGATGGTGGGCAAAACTGGTCCATGCTACTCAATACTACTCCAAGCTACCAGGTTTCTGAGTTCTGGTTCTCACTGAAAGTTAGAGAGGGAGGCATATTGTGGTATCCGAGTCATCTGGTTCTGGAATCTCCCAAGGGAGTAGGGAACCCTGGCACAGTAAGAGATACACATACACATCAATATGGGAAGAAGAACCCGAGGCAGGCACACCGGCAAGTCTTCTCTTTTCTCTGTGCCCCAGAGGGGACCATATCAGATGGAAAAATCTACCTATGCATTTTTTCTACATTATATAATCAGAGTATATGTGTCAAAGGGGTAGTTGCTGAAGCAGTCATTTCCTCCCCTTGTCTCACCTCGATTCTTGTCAGAAATAGGTCTAGAAGTTTCCCACAATTATCCATCCTTATTTAACATCAAAACCTCCATAGATCAGCTGATGGCTGCAGTTGCAGCATCTCTGGCCAGGTCTTGTGGCTTTTCTGAAGCCCAGACGTGTGACAGTAGTATAGAATCACAGGAAGTGACTATTGAACACACACACGCTCTGCAGCTTGCGTCCATTCTCACACATTCCTATTTTAGATTCTAAGCAGCTCTCCCTCCCCGGGAGCTATGAAATAGAAGGGTCCGGCAGAATCATCCAAATGAAATGAGGTTCCTTCTCCCCCAGGGATTAGGCACAGAAGTGCGGTCCTTTCCCTCCGCCACCCTAGAAATCTTGAGTTTCCTAGAGAAAGGCCCAGCAGGGAGCCAGGAGCCACAGAAGGTGCAGGGAACTCGCCCCTTCAAAGCCCCGAAATGCCAGGGGACCAGGCAAGGGAAGGTGCGAGATGAACCAGAGTTGTCCCCGAGGCGGGTTGCGGGAGGATGCGGCAGCCTCGGGCAAGGCACTGATTGCATTGAAGGGGAAAGGGAACGAGGGTCCTCTGGTCCCTGAGGACTCCCGAGGCCAATTCCCAGGGGACCCAAAGCAGCGACGGGGCTCTGAGATCTGGCAAGTTCCTGGGAGTCGAGCGAGGAGAGCGAGTGTCTTACCTGGCCCGGCTGGCTGGTGTAGTTGAAGGAGTAGATGTTCTCGGTGCTGAGGCTCACCACCCCGCTGTAGACGCGATCGAAAACGGCGCCCCTGGCGGGGTCGCTGGGGTCGCGGCGAGGGAGGGGTTGCGCGGGTCGCCGGGGTGCCGCCGCCCGCAGGAGCCAGAGTAGCAGCGCGCAAAGCAGCGCGAGCCGGGGGCAGCTCCGCATGGTGGACGCCGCGCCCCTGCCACCAAGCAAAGCCTCCCTGGCGAGCGAGCGAGTGAGCGATCGCAGAGCGGGTCCTCCCAAAGCCCCCCTGCGGGCCTGGGCGCCGGCTTCAGCGCAGCGCGGATGATGCCTGGCAAGCCCCGCCGGCGAGTGATGGCAACCCGCGGGCGAAGACCCGATCAAATATTGATGCAGCCGCCTGGGGTCTCCGCGGGAGGTCGTGGGCCAGGGGTAGCGGAGGCGCAGGGTACGCGGGCCTGGGGCTGCTGCTTTGCTCTCCCGCTTCTAAGTCCGTTTCCTCTCTCTTTTCTCATTTCTGATAATCCCCCACTTACCCAGCCAGAATTTCAACAGATCTTTTCCCTAATCAATCTAATAATAATAATAAATTTTAAAAGGCATTAGAGACATTAAAAAAAGAAATAGTCACTAGTCTCAAGAGTCAACCTGATTAGCCACGAAGCAGGAAATACAGCCTGTTTCAAGTAAATGTGCACCGACTGCAAGCGAAGAAAGAGAAAGCAACAGAGCCTGTCCCCAAAGAGGGTGCACGAGTTTGCTTTTCCTGTCTGCTACCTGCGGAGAACTCCGCGCCCGTTTGAATGATGGTTATTAACTCTCACTTCTCCCTCACTAACAGAACCCCTTCCCAGACACCTGTTTTATTTCCTTATCATCTTCTATTCTCAGGGAGAGCCTCACATGATCACTTTCTCTCTCCCTCGCTGTTTGTGTACCTATTACATATGTACAGTCATAAAGACAATGAAGAGATAGGGTAAAGGAGACAATTTCCAACACGCCTGAAATCTGGTCCCGGAAGTTGTCAAGGACGTCTCAGAGAAGCTGGATTTCTGCAGAGGGTTACTTTCCTTCTGAGCCAACTTCTTGCTTACTTCACTTCTGCGATGACTTCTTAGATTCTGGGAGAATCCCTGGGGTTCTGAGTTGTTTTTCAAAAGAGAGAAACCACTGGTCATTATAAGGAACTATTCTTTTGGCAAAATTTAGGGGATTTGATTTAAACAGCTGGAGAGACAGATAAAGGGTGAGGTGGGAAGAGGATCCCTGGGAAGTCCTTGGGGGAACGTCAAACAATCACAGTTCAGGTGTAGAAGAGAACTCACTGTCTTATTTCAACTTCAAGTTATTTGTAAACTAGAAAGTAATAAAATTGCATTCAGTCTGAAGGAACATTTAAAGAGAAGCCAGAAGAAGAAAAGATCGTGTTCAAAGAATTAAGTTACAGATTAAAATCCTAGCATTTACCATTCAAAGGGAGGGTTTGATTTGTTTAGTTATTTGAGAGTTAGAGAGAGAGAGGAGCAAGAGGGAGGAAGGGCAGTGGGTGAGGGAGACAGAGAATCTCAAGCTGGCTCCACACCAAGCCCTGAATTTCACTCCGGGCTGGATCTCATGCCCCTGAGATCATGACCTGAGCCCAAACCAAGAGTTTGAGGCATAATGGACTGAACCCCACTGGCACCCCAGGTTGTTGTTGTTGTTTTTAACCTCATTGAATTCCTATAATTTATTAAAATATCACAAATGAGGGACGCCTGGGTGGCTCAGTTGGTTAAGCAGCTGCCTTCGGCCCAGGTCATGATCCCAGCATCCTGGGATTGAGTCCCACATCGGGCTTCTTGCTCGGCAGGGAGTCTGCTTCTCCCTCTGCCTGCCTCTCTGTCTGCCTGTGCTCGTTCGCTCTCTCTCCCTCTCTGTCTGACAAATAAATAAATAAAATCTTAAAAAAAAATAAAATATCACAAATGAGTTCAATACATTTGGTATAATGTTTCATAACTGTGCAATTAGAAAACAATACTAAAGGAAGATTAAGTTAGAGAGTACTTATTAGGACAATATTCACTTTTAAAAAATGTTCTTGAAAATGTAGGGGCATAAGGACAAAAATACTAATTCAAAGAGGAGTCTGGGGGTAAAGCTTAAAGTGCAGCTCATTGTTTTGAGAAATATAATAATTTCATCCAGACTTTAAATGATATTAAACTTCTGTATTTAGAGTGTCTATACTACTCTTTTCAGAATTTAACACAATTTCATAAACTTGACGTTCATCAAGTCTTTCAAGGTTAGCTGATCTGGCCAGTTCAAGCACTCTCTACAGCTATAGGGTGATGCAGTCCTACTCAGCACCAAAGAGATGAGGAACTGGCTTTAGCACAAGGTAACTCCTTCTTTTATGGGCAAGCGTCTCATTACTAGAACAGTATTCCGCATTCTAAATAGAAATCTGCCTCTCTTTCACTCACTGGCGTGGGTTCTGCCCTCTGGAGCCATAGGGATAAACTTAATCCTTCTTCCACATGACAGCCTTGTGGGTATTTGAAGGAGCTATGACCCTAACTTTAAGCATTGAAATTAGAAGTGATTAGAACAGATCCTTTATCTTAGCAAAGAACCCAAAATATTTATTTTAAAGCCATTATAGATGACATATATACAATTTTAATTATATATTACAAATTATACTATGATCTAATCCTCATTCCATTGAATGGCCTTAGGTAATTAACCTCTCAGGATCACAAGGTTGCTGTAAAGATGGGGGGGCAGAAGAATGTATTTGAAATTGTATTAGAAAGTTTACACGTTGTGTGACTAAATATTGTTATTGTATGACTCCTAGTTCAACAGCTAAAAAGTCAAATACGGTTCATCAGTCAGACGTGTAGAATATTTACAATGCCAAGCTTCCACTGTGACAAGCTGAATATATGAACAGTCAATGACCAGACTATATATGATAATAGACCCCTGACTCCAAACTCTACAGCAACCGGTCTAGGAAGAGAAACCACAATCTTTGCAGCAAATGGCCCAGAACGATCAGGACTTGGTCAGTGACTGCCAAGTTCCCCAATTTTTACCTCTGCTCCCAACTCAAGATCCATCAGAGGAAGCCAAATATGTTTTGCGAACCATAAAAATGTCCCACTTCTAGTTAGCCTGCTTGCAGCTTCTCTACGCCGCCAAGATACAGTCAGAGTATTCTGAAACCTTGCCTTTTCTTCATTATAAAGCATTCCCAGTCCCCTGCCTGTCTTTGCGTCTTGGTCAAGCAGAGGTGATGGTGGTTTGCTATAGCAAGCAAGCTCTGCATAAGGAAATCTGTTGCCATTTGAATAGCTCCAGCCTTTACTCTGGTGGGATACTCACCAAAGTCCCCTGGGCCTTACAGCTCGCTGTGTTGGGTAAATGTTGACATGGTAAGTGAACACCATGTCTGAGCTCTGCTTTTTTTGCTTCTGAGTTCTTTGGCTATCTCATCTCAGTTTGATATCTGGGTTTTGTTGTTGGTTTCCATTTGTTTGGCGTCTTTGGTGGAGTCTGACCATTCCTTTTCAGCCCTCTTTGCTCTCTTTCCTGCTTCTGTTTTGTGTTATGTTGTCCAAAAGTATTGGTTGTCATAGAGTAGAACACCGGACAAGCCTTCTTTTGGACAAACTTTGCTTTGGATCACCTATAAAAGTAGGCTATCCTTTGTTTCCATTGTTTTGTCCTTAGAGTTTGGCTTTGAGTCCCAGAGAACATTCTCTCTGGTTTTCCACCTGCCCGCAGGTGTAGGTTGTTGGGTCTACATTTGGAGGCAGCTCCCTTCAAGCTGGGGTCTCAAGACTCAAAGTGCGCAAGCATCACTTCCAGCTGCCAGCTCTTATAGTCTCAGCTAAGTCATTTCCTTTTTGAGAAGCTTCACTTCTTATATGTACACTCATTACAATTCTAATTTTTGCACTTATGTTTCAAATGGCGAAACTTCACCAAGGATGACCTGGGCCTTAAATGACCACTCTGTGGAACATTGGCCTTGACCAAAATTGTTTATTTGACAGGTGCTTTAAAAAAGAAAAAAAATAAAGATTTCTCAGATCGATTGGACCCCATTTTTTGAGTGGTTTGCAGAGGACTTCCAATGAAATTGTGTTAAAAATTCCTTTACTAAAATATTCTTTGGTCAAAGCTAATGAGAAATTTGTCAAGCTTAACCAATAATCTAGATTCATTTAGATAGTAAGTCCTCCCCATCCTAGTCCTCCAGTTGCTTTCCCATGGCCAGCTCTCTCACTTCTCCCTTATCCTTCTAAAGTCCCTCCTTCTGCACCTCTTTCTTCTTTTCCCCCTTGTTCAGATGCCCTATCTTTTCCCAGCAACTCTCTAAAGCCTCCAAATGCTAGTTGACTCCAATAGTCTATCCCTCCCATAAGCCAGGTATGCAGATGACTGTAGAATTTAAACTTTGGATCTGAGACGAATTAAGAGCTGTAATGAAAGATTTCCCTAAACTCAAGCAAGACTAGCGAAGACTCATAGAAGAATTTGTAATTCTTTGGATGCACATGACCCAGAGTTGCCTGACCTGTATCAACTTGCATGCATGTTGATCAGAACCTCAGGTGCTAAATCCTGGGTGACAAAAGCTGATTGGGCCAACCTGGAAAGCGACCTGAGGATCCCTCTTTTCACAAAAAACCTTTGGGTCAGAAAAAGGCCAGAAAAAGAAGTCTTAAGTCTCCTAAGAGCCAAACCCGGAAAATTTCTAATAAAAGTTGATTGGATCATCATTTAATCATGCAAACAGATAAAAAGATGAAACTATAGGAGATTTGGGGATAAACAGAAAATATGTTCCAACAACACTAACTGTTCTACATTAAATCCTGCCATCTTTGCTCAATCTCTTCCTTGGTGTAAGCATAGAACAAAAGTGTAAGTATTTCAAACAACTCACAGATTTGTGCCTATCTCCCAGCACTGAGCTACAACTTTTGGGTCCTTGATTGACATCTCTTCCTCCTCTGTGATACCGCATCTACAAATTTATTAGGGAGAGATCTACTTTGCAAATAGAGCTGTAATACTAAATGCACACCAGAGGGACTATTTCTTGAGGTTTCAGAGGATGTATCATTCCTAATCAACTTGTGTCTGCTCCATATAAAACTTTCCTTCTCCACTACACTTGATGTATACTCCAGATACAGATCTTGACATTGTACTTGACTCTTTATGGGCTAAAATTCCCATTGACATAGGAAAAATAATTGGAACAGCATATATTAAAGTTCATATAGAGCTTATCAAGTTCCCAAACTTCCCCAATGTTAGAAGCTAGAGCAAGAAAAGACTCAAATTTATAGTTGAGATCCTTATATAAAGAGTCCTTTCTCATAATGTGCACTAACCCTGTAACATTCCTGTCCTGCCAGTAAAGAAACCAATTGGACAAGTATATTGATTTGTTTAAGATCTCAGGACACCAATGCAATTGTTACCTCTCCTTCTCCATTAGTACCTAACCCAAATTCCATTCTGTCATCCATTCCCCCACAAACCACCTCCTTCTCTGTAGTGGATCATTGCTAGTGCCTTTTCTGGGTGTATTCCTACACTTGAGTCAATATCCTTTTGCCTTCATCTGAGGGGGCAATGATAGACATGGATAGCTAGGCCCTAAGGGTTCACTGAAGCCCCCTCCTATTTTTCTTTGGCCTTTAATCAATGACCAAAAGATCCAAATTTCCTTTATGCTTCATTTCTGATATAATATATGGGTAATTTCCTACTTTGTTCAGAGAAGCCTGTAGCTCTCAGCCTTAACAGAAAAAAGACATAACATCTCAAAAAAGATAATTACGGTTTTGTCAAAACATGGTACATTATTTACGGCATGAGCTATTTGAAGGAGTGAAAAACATTCTCTCATAACAGGATAAAGACTATCCAAAACTATCCTAGACCCCTCACAAAATTATAGCTGAGATGACATCTAGGTCTAATATTTCAGAGAAGGGGTGTAATTTTTTTCTGAGATTGTGATACCTCTTTATGAAATGGCTAAGGCTTTAGTAAGATCCACTCTCTTCTGGGAGCCCAAGTGTTACACAAGCCTTCTTTAATCTGAAGAAGGGTCCTTGACAGCCCACTTGCCTGGACATCCCTACCAACAACAGAAACCCTTTTGTCTATTTGTGCATGAGTATTCTGGGGTTTAAAGCCTTAGGGCTGTAAGTCAACTTCATGGACACCATAGAAAAACCCATCACTTACTGTAACCTCACACCTACTCCAGTTGCAAAGGATGACACCCTCTGTGTTAGGGCAATAGTGCCACTGCAAAACTTGCACATGCTTCTGTGGAGTTAGTTCTAGGTTCCCTGTTTGATTTTATGGTTCCTCATGCAGTACTGACTTGACTACCAGTCAAGTCTCCTGGAGAACGCGCAACACCCTGAAGTCTGTTGACTAACCTCTTATGGATTTCTGTTGCCCTTTCCCTCTTACGTTCCTAGCCACTGCTACAATACCCTGAATCCTACCACTCTTTTGCTTTGAAGAAGAGGAACCCCATAACTGTATTACTTCAGTTAGGGGACTTTCTGCACTTTGCTTAGCTTTACTGGAGACTCACATTGAGAATCTAGACCTACTATTTGTTTATGGGTTGGACTTCAAAATTGAAACTAGAGTTATTAGGCTATCTCTAATGCTATCACTTATCTAAACTTTCCTTTGTAGGATAGTCATCTACCTGAGGTAAAGTTAGTGCATATGGCAGAATTTATAATATTTTGCAGAGCTTGTCAATCAGACAAAGACCTGAGAGTAAATAAACATGTATGCAGATAGCAGGAATGTTTCTGGAGTAGTGCATGATGTTTTAGAAACAAAAAGGTTTCCTTACTTCTGTCAGAACCCCAGGAGAAGTGGACAACAAGTTAAAGAACTTTTAGATACAGTTCTACTTCCCAGGGAGATGGCTATTGTAAAGACTGAGGCTGATGCTAACAGAGTTACAGGAAATCCTCCAGCAGATCATTTTGCCAGACAAGCTGCCTTAACCAAGCTTGTGATACTAACTAAAACCCCAAAGGATAAATCTCTAGATTGCCTCAAAGAGGCCATCATTAAATATCCACATTAAATGACTGATTTGGATATGGAAGAGTGGAAAGACACAGAATATCCTTCACTGAGATCATCCTTGGCACACTCAACATGGCCATTTGGTGGCACCAGATGATTTCAAATGATTATTAGCTGAATTGCTCCATGAAAAGGCTCATCACAGTAAAGACAAATTGCTTTCTATTGGGGTACCTGGGTGGTTCAGTCAGTTAAGCATCTGTCTTTGGCTCAAGTCATGATCCCAGTGTCCTGGGATCAAACCCCACATCAGGCTCCCTGCTCAGCGGGGAGTTTGCTTCTCCCTTCCTCTCTGCCATTTCCCCTGCTTGTGTGCTCTGGCTCTCTATCTCTCCCTGTCAAAAAAATAAATAAAATCTTAAAAAAGTTGCTAACAATTTCAAATAAACGTTGATTGGGAAACTTTGAAAAGACAGTGGAGGTTATTTGTGGGTCATGTGTTACTTGTGAACAACGCAACCTGTAAAGATGAGGCAAGGTGCGAGCCAAATCAAAGACCCTTTAAACACCTTCAAATGAATTTTATCCAGTTCCCACTCTCCACAGCATGGGTTAAGCAGTTCCTTGCTGAAAATCTTTGCTGTAATTTTTTTCAGTCTCTGGAAAGCTGTTTGATTTTATGTTTCAAACCTGGGGTATATATCATTTTTTATATCAAATGACCAAGACACAATTTATATGAATCCTTTTAAACAAAGTTTGTAAACTGTACTGTCCTAGCATCCACAAACTTCTGGGAAAATCAAAAGAACAAATGGCGTCCTTAAATTAAAATTAGCCAAACTTTCAGAAATCCTTGAGCTCCCTTGGCTAAATGTACTCCCACTAGTCTGTAAGGCCATACGATCCATTCCCTCAGAGATACATTGATTATGTCCCTATGAAGTGTTAACAGAACGGCCCATACATTTAGAAATTTTATGCTTGATATTAGACTTTTCTCTGTAGCATGGAGATGTGGCAAAATATTGCAAGGGAATCATGTACCATACTCACGAGTAAGTTAAGGCCAGCTTCTCACAACACTTTTAAATAGGCTCTTTATGGGGTACGGGGTGGCACAGTTCATTTAGCATCCAACTCTTGGTTTCAGCACAGGTCATCATCTCCTGGGGCATGGGATCGAGCCTTGTGTTTGGCTCACTGCTTAGTGGGGAGTCTGCTTGAAGAATCTTCCCCTTTGTCCCTCACCCAACTCGGGCATGTTCTCTCTCTCTCGCTCTCTCTCAAATAAATAGCCTTGAATAGGCTCTTTATGATCATCAACCAGGCAATTTCATCTATTGGAAGAGACATTGGATAAAACCTGCTCTTGAACCTAATTGAAGGGGTTTTATCAGGTATTATTACAAATCTTGCCAATATTATAAAAATCAATGTCATTAAAATATATAAGCAGTTGTGGAAACAAAGTCTACTGACATGAGAGTAAACAGACTGTTTATTCAGAACTTGATATAGGAAAGATTTCAGCCACCATCACCTGCATTAGGCAGACTCAAAGATAGGAGAGGAGGGAAAAAAAGGGAAATAAAGGGAAATAAAGGGAAAACTCAGAAACACTGATTAGAAGTTGGAATGCAGAAGCTGGAATTAGGCTAAGTAGAAGCAGGGCATCTTATGGTTTGGGGAGCTTACTCGGCTTATATTTGGACCATGCAGAGAAATCTATATAAACAGATTTCTTGAGTATAACTGATGACAAACTTCATATATTTAATGTGCACATATCACTTGTGTTATATACATACATATCCGTGAAACCATTATCTATATATCCATTATCCTCCAAAGTTTCCTTCCTCCTTTATATCTCTCTCTTGCTTCCTCCCTGTAACAGATACAGAGCAATTCAGGTTATCTATTTTTTTCTTGAGAAAGCTTTGGTAATTTATATCTTTCAGGAAAGTTGTTCATTTATCTGTTTTATTAAATTTATTACCATACGGTTGTTCAAAATACATTCTTTTAGTGTCTGTAGACTATTTCACTGCTCTCACTTCTGATATTGGTAATTTATAGGTAATTTTCCTGATCAGTTTGTTTAGAGGTTCAGCAATTTAATTAATCTTCTCAAAGATCCAACCATCACTGTCACTAATTTTCTTTTATTTTGCTTTTCTATTTTATTGATTCAGTTTCAATCTTTATTATTTTCTTTCTTCTTATTACTTTGGATTTAACTTGTTTTTATTTATTTATCTAATTTCTGAAGGTAGAGGCTGAGGCCATTGATTTTAGACTTTCTTTTCTATATAGGTGTTTAGTCCCATGTATTTCTCTTGAAGTACTATTTCTGTTACATTTCACAAATATTGATATCCTATATTTTCATTTTCATTTAGTTCAAAATACATTCTGCTTTGATTTCTTGTTTGACTAATGGCTTTTTTAAAAAAGATTTTATTTATTTATTTGTCAGAGAAAGTGAGCACAGGCAGACAGAGTGGCAGGCAGAGGCAGAGGGAGAAGCAGGTTTCCCGCTGAGCAAGGAGCCCAATGCGGGACTCGATCCCAGGACTGCTGGGATCATGACCTGAGCCGAAGGCAGCCTCTTAACCAACTAAGCCATCCAGGTGTCCCGATTAATGGCTTTTTAAGGGGTGTATTATTTTTTCCCCAAATTTTGAGGGACTTGACAAGAATCATTATGTTACCGATTTCTAATTTAATTACATTGTAGTCAGAGAACATTCCTAGTATGACTTGAATCTTTCTGAATTTATTGAAATTTGTTTTATGGTCCAGATTATTGTCCATATTGCTAAAATTTCTGTATACATATATGAAAAGAATGTGGATTCTGCTAG
Source organism: Taxidea taxus jeffersonii (assembly GCA_003697995.1). NCBI lineage: Eukaryota > Metazoa > Chordata > Mammalia > Carnivora > Mustelidae > Taxidea > Taxidea taxus. The sequence goes on from ML103099.1 coordinate 78,395, forward strand.
TTGTTGGACCAGTGTTCTATGAAAGTCAATCAGGCCAGAATGGTTGATGGTTTTTTATTTTTTAGATTTTATTTCTTTTTTATTTATTTATTTGTCAGAGAGAGAGGGAGAGAGAGCGAACGAGCACAGGCAGACAGAGTGGCAGGCAGAGGCAGAGGGAGAAGCAGGCTCCCTGCTGAGCAAGGAGCCCGATGTGGGACTCGATCCCAGGATGCTGGGATCATGACCTGAGCCGAAGGCAGCTGCTTAACCAACTGAGCCACCCAGGCATCCCGGCTGATGGTTTTTTAAAGTCTTTTATAACCTTGCTGATTTTCTGCCTATTTGTATTGTAAATTATTCAGTGAAGGGCTTTGAGATTTCTGATTATAATTGTGGACTTTTTTTTTTTTAAAGATTATTTATTTATTTGACAGAGAGAGATCACAAGTAGGCAGAGAGGCAGAGGCAGGCAGAGAGAGGGGAGGAAGCAGGCTCCCTGCCAAGCAGAGAGCCCGATGCGGGACTTGATCCCAGGACCCTGAGATCATGACCTGAGCTGAAGGCAGAGGTTTAACCCACTGAGCCACCCAGGCGCCCTAATTGTGGACTTTTAATTTTACATTGCAGTTCCATCAGTTTTTGCTTCATTTATTTTGAAGCTCTTTTATTAAGTGAATAAGTATTTAGGATTGTTATATATTTTTGATTTAATATCCTCTTTGTCATCATGAAATAATTTTTTTCTTTTTTACCCCTGGTAATATTCTATGCTCTGAAAACTAGTTCATCTAATACTGATGAAGCCATTCCAACTTCATTTGACCAGTGTTAGCATGACATATCTTTCTATCTTTGTACTTTAAACTTCAGGTTTTTTTAAAAGATTTTATTTATTTGACAGAAATCACAAGTAGGCAGAGAGAGGAGGAAGCAGGCTCCCTGCTGAGCAGAGATCCCAATGTGGGGCTCAATCCCAGGACCCTGGGACCATGACCTGAGCCAAAGGCAGAGGCTTTAACCCCCTGAGCCACCCAGGTGCCCCTTTAAACTTCAGTTTTTATATTTAATGTATGTTTCTTCTAATAGGCAGCAACGAAAAAAAATCTACACTGATAATCTCTGCCTTTTAATAGGGGGTATTTAGACCATTTACATTTAATGAAATAATTGACATGAATCTATTATCTTGCTATTTGTTTTCTATTTCTCCCACCTGTTCTTTGTTTCATTTTTTGGTACTTTTTCTGCTTACTTTTAGGTTAGTCAAGTAATTTTTAGTATTTTTAGTATTTAGTATTTTAGTGATGGCTTTAGGGTTTATGATATATATATTTCACTTATTACAGTCTACCTGCAAGTAATATTATACACATCAAGAATAATATAAGAATCTTATAGTAAATAGACTTCCATTTTTTTTCTCTGACCTTTATGCAATTGTTGCCATGCATTTACTTTTACATATATTTTAAATATATGTTTCTGAACAATTTAATGTGTAATTTGTTATGTACACTGATGTAATGTTCTTCATCTTTCTTGTGTTTAGGTTTTGTTAAGCTTCTGGAAGGCAAGTTTGTGGGTAAAGATGCAATAGAAGGATTGAATTAGCAATATGAACTGATGGAAGTTCTCTTCAGGTTGCTTCAGTGTTCAATGAATTAGGAAGCAAGACCACTGCCTGAAACTGAGGATAAAGGAAGATATGTTGGATGTGAGAGACAGTATAAAGTTGTCATGTAGGAGGGTAGGAGAAATCAATGGAGGGTGAAATTTAATATGGTTTTTGGGCATCTTAAAGGGCACACTTAAAATTAGTGATTATGGGGCACCTGGGTGGCTCAGTGGGTTAGGCCTCAGCCTTTGGCTCAGGTCATGATCTCAGGGTCCTGTGGTCCAGCCCTACACTGGGCTCTCTGCTCGGCGGGGAGCCTGCTTCCACCTTTCTCTCTGCCTGTCTCTCTGCCTACTTGTGATTTCTTTCTCTCTCTCTCTCTCTGTCAAACAAAAAAATAAAATCTTAAAAAAAATTAGTGATTTATGAATTGAAAGTCAACATGGTTGGGTGTTTTTCTTCTTTCAGTTTCAGTTGCAAAGGTGCGGGCACTTAGTATGTAGTTTTGCTAAGGCCAGAGTTGTGGCTTTGCCCAGTATTACAGTAATTCAGAGAAGAGCAGAGAGTTGAGGATGTATGTAGGGAATGATTATATTGATTGACCAGTAAATATATATACATCAACTCTCCAGTCAGAGTGGAAACTATTAGAAGGCAGTTCTTAGCATCTAGAAGGTGCTGAATGTATTTGCTGGTCCCTGTATGGATGTGTCTTAACAGTAGAAAACCAAGGACTAAAGGAAGTTGTCATATTGGAGCAAATTAACTCTATTTCCAAATAAAATGCTTGTAAAGTCCTTAACATGGCCCACACAGCTCTTCCTGTCCTGGCTCTAGCCTATTAAACCAGCTTCCCTTACACCAAGCTCCCACTGCTCTCTCTTCAGATATACTGAACTTCTTCCAGTTCTTTGCACTTGCCACACAGCTTAGCATATGTGCCTCCCTCTGCAGGGTTGTTTTATTCTTCCCTGGTAGCTGACTCATCTACTTTTCAGATTTCCTGAGTAATTCCTACAAATACTCCTATAAATTTAGTATCTAGTATCTTCTACTACTTGTCACAGTTCTAATTTTACATCGGTGTTGTTGACAGCTGTTTACTACTATGCAGTAAGCTTACTGACGACAGGGATCTTGACTGTTTTTAGATCCCGCAGGGCCTACTACAGTCTATGGCACATTGGTAGGCAGTATAAACATTCTTGGGGGAAAAAAAAAGGTGAAAGCAAGTAAATGTTTTATGTGTAGCTTGGTGTGGAGAGAGTTCACAAGACACTGGCTAGTGCCACACGCCTACCCTCCAAAGCTTTGACTCTTACACAGAGCACAGGAAAGAAAGAAAGAAAGACACACAGAAGAAGCCTTTTCCCACAATTTCTGCCAGCCTGTGGGAGGCGCCTGCGCACTGGCCTCACCGGATATACGCCAGGGAGTGGGGGCGGGGCTCGGGTAGCCTAGGCAACATCCCGGAAGTTGCCGGCTGCTTTATCCTGTGGCGGGCCGGGCAGTTCTGGAGCCTGAAGTTTTAGTGGAGGTGGAGGAGGCGGTCGGGAAACGGCAAGGCAGGTTGCGACGAGGTGGCGGGGACCTGCAGCCTGTAGCCCCAGCGCGTCTTAGGGACCGGCCTGCAGGACGGGGAAAACGGTGGTGGCGTCTCCCTTCTGTTCCCTGGGGCTCTAGGCGCCTGGGTGGAGGATCCTTACTACGGAAAGCGCACCGCGACTGTGTTTGCGACTGTTTGTGTCAGGATGAGTGGGTGTGTTGGTGTCTAGCGCGCTCCCCTTAGGTGCACCCTGAGTGTGCGCACCGCTTTGGGGCAGAGAGCTGAAGTTGGGGGTACCCTATTGCTATCAAGGAATTTGCAGTATAGCGGGAAAGAGAATATCCAGGGTAGCGGGGGACAGGGAGTGTCATTTCAGTCGACTGGATGGTCAGCAAAGAGTTTATCCGGAGGAGTCGCCGGAGTGAGTTTTGAGGAGTGAGTGGAGTTAACCGCGTGGAGAAGGGAGCGAAAGTCTGAAGGGCTTCCCCGCAGAGCAGAAAGTATGGGTGAACAACTTGTGAGGGCGAGAGTTATATGTGTGGGAGGCTGAGAGGAGCAAAGACTGGGAGGGAAGGTCAGCTGGACTACAAGGAGGGCAGAGGGTCCTAATGCGTAGCTGAGTTGGAGTCCTCTCTGCAGGGACGAGCTATTAAAATCTTTTGGGGAAGAAAGTAAAGGGCTGAGAGTTATATTCTGTCCTGATATTGGGATAAAGGATTGATTGCAGGGACAGTTTTTGGAAAGAGGTCCTATTTCCCTTTGGTCAGTTTTCCACCAGCCAGAGTGGATTTGCTGAATCCCATCGTAACTCTTCTTCCCAAAAATCCTCCAGTGGCTTTTTGTGGCTTCAAATTGCTGTAGCTTAGAATACCATGATATGTCCTCTGCCTTTCTTTTTTAACCTCTTTCTAGCCTTTCACCTTTTCAAATTTGTTGATTAAACTGGAATTCTCAAACCCTTTGTAAATGCTTTTTCTCCCACCAGGAACATTCTTTACCCCACTTCTAGCTTTATTTATGCTTTAACTCTCAGCTCAAACATTTTGGGAGCAATTACAGGGATGTAGTGGTCTTTTTGTACTGTGTAGAGTAAGTTAGGTATTCACATGACACTGAATTTACTTCTTTTTATTGTAATTACTCATTTTTTTTAAAGACTTCACTTATTCATCTGACAGAGAGAGATCACAAGTAGGCAGAGAGGCAGGCAGAGGTGGGGGGGGGGGAAGCAGGCTCCCCGCTGAGCAGAGAGCCCGATGCGGGACTCTATCCCAGGCCCCTGAGATCACGAGCTGAGCCGAAGGCAGCGGCCTAACCCATTGAGCCACCCAGGTGCCCCTGTAATTACTCATTTTAATTGTGGTCTTCTGATAAACCCTAAGCTCTGTGAGGGTGCAGACTATTTTACTTTCTTGTGTTTTGTGCCTGGCTCTTGGCAGGTGTTTTCAAAATATTTGTTGCAATAATGGATAACGAAGTAGCATATGAGTGAAGGAGTTCAGTTAGGAGAAAGAGCTTGGACGAAAACATTCCTAGTAGAGATGAAGAGGGGACAGATGAGAGAGATATTTCAGGGAAAGAATGAATAGATTCTGGTATCTGATTGGCTAAGAGACAGGAAGGAACAGAAGAGATGATGCTAACTAAGGTTTTAAACTGGAGCAACCAGGAGGATGGTAATTCTGTAAGTTCAGTTGAGTTCAGACATTTACTGAGCATGCCAATTATATATCAAGAACTAGAGGTGGGGAGGGGCATGGATGATAAGCTATATTTTGACTATATTGTATGTGAGATATTTGGGAGATACACACAGAAGGCAGTTGGAGATGAGCATTTGGTGTGTTGAGGAATAATGCGGATCCTTGATTTGGGGCTCATTTTTTTTTTTTCCCAAGATTTTATTTATTTATTTATTTGACAGAGAGATCACAAGTAGGCAGAGAGGCAGGCAGAGAGAGTGGGGGAGAAGCAGGCTCCCTGCTGAGCAGAGAGCCCGATGCGGGACTTGATCCCAGGACCCTGAGATCATGACCCGAGCCGAAGGCAGCGGCTTAACCCACTGAGCCACCCAGATGCCCCGATTTGGGGCTCATTTTAACAGTGTGTTTATGTGCCCAGTGCATTTGTAGCTTTGTTCAAGGGTATGAGTGAGGTCACTGAGGGAAGATGTGAACACCTTTCTTACTTTCTAGTAAGCTCCATGGGAGCTTGTACCATATTAGATCTGTTTACTGCTTTATCTCCAATGCCAGTCAGTGTCTGGCATATGATAGCTTATAAAAAACAATTATTGGATGAAGTGAGAGGGTGTCCAATGTAAAGATAAGAGGGTTGAGATAGAACTGCGTGAAGCTTTTTGATTATGTGGTATCTGAGGAGGGGCCAGAGCCTGCAAAGAAAAGGGGAAATGAATAGGAGAGAAACTGAGAGAAAAACTGTCATGGAAACCAAGGGAGGGGAGGGCTTCCAGAAGTGGGAGTCTTTAGAGTTGGCACGGACAATTTATAGTTAGGAAAGTATTAATATTTTAGATTTTCTCTAAACAGGCCTAGATTTTCTGGGCTATGCTGATTTTGTACTCCTTAGTACTATAAACCATCAGAATATCTCTACTGTCTCACATTTCAGCATATGAACTATAGCTCCCCTATGATATCTGATATCTATAATGACTCAAAATCTCTTTGTTAGACCACAAAGTCTGATCCTGGGTTAAGAAAAATATGCCCACTTGTATTGGTGATGTTCAAGAGAACACTTTTCAGTGCAAGGGTTGTTCCTACATTACAGCTTAGTTCTTCCTTTGTGATCTTAGCGCACACAGGCTGGAACTGAGAGTTGGCTAGTGTATTAGTCTCCTATACTGTATAACAAATTATCACAAACCTAGTGACTTAAAACAATACTCATTATCTCACAGTTTCTGTGAGGCAGGAATTTGGACATGGTTTAGCTCGGTAGGGTGCTTAGGGTCTCACAGAGTTATGATGAATGTGTTGGTGGTCTGCGTTCTCATCTAGAACCCAGCTTGGGAAGTCTGCTTCCGGCCTCACCTCATTTAGGTTATTGGCAGAATTCAGTTCCCCGTGGCTGTATGCCTTAGGAGTCTTTTTATTGACTTTCTGCTCGGGGCTGCCCACAGTTGTCAGAGTTCTCTGCCATATGGCAGTCACAAGTGGCGGTTGGCTTCTTCAGGACCAGCAGGAGGGACTCTCTTGCTCTACTTTCGTAAGACAGAGACTTGTATGACATAATGTAATCAGAGAAATGACATCTCCTCACATTTGCCTTGTTTTATTGGATAAAACAAATCACAAGGGGAAAAAACCCCGAATAAGTAATAGATCCTGTCCAAACTCAAGGGTAAGGGATCATACGATGACATTATTCATTGCAGGTCATCTTAAGAGTAACCACAGCCGGCTTTGCTAACCTAAATTGAAGTTAAAAAAAAAAAAACAAAATGAGAACAGTAGTAGACTATTGTAGTCCATTCAGACTTCCATAACAAAATACCAGACACTAGGTAGGTTATAAACGAGAAATTTTTTTCTCACAGTTTTGGAGGCTGTGAAGTCCAGGATCAAGTCTCCAACATGGTAATGTTCTGGTAAGGGCCCTCTTCCTGGTTAATAGTCACCACCTTCTTGCTGTGTCCTCACATGGTGAGTGGGGTTAGGGATCTGTGGAGCCCCTTTTATGACAGCACTAGTCCTATTCATGAGGGCTTTGCCTCCCAAAGGCCCCACTTCCCAAAGGCCCTGCCTCCTAATACCATCACTTTTGGGGCTTAGGATTTCAACATTGGGGGAACACATTCAGACCATAGCATCTACCTTCATTTCTTTGCAGTTTTTGTCAGTGAATATGGTTTTTTTGGGGGATGTTACATTTTCTTATGCTAAAATTGAGACCTGTTCACATTGCCACAAATAATACTCAGCATTTGTTCAGTTGTTTATATTAAATTTCCATATCTCTTTGCTCAAGAAAAGTTCTGTTTAGGTCATTATATTTATCATCAGAAGTCACCATTAATGTACAAATGGCTATGATTTAAAAAATACTGGTTTTCCTAAATTTCTGATACTGTTATACTGAGGGCCTCACCAATGAAAGAAGTATATGGGCCTTTTTGGACTGCTCATAAGCTTTTGCATCTGTCAGACTCATGGTTGGTTTTTCAGAATTGAGGCTGGTGGAATTTCAGCTTCTGAATAAGTATAGTATTTTAAATAATATAATTTGAAATGAATTATTTTCAGAGTAAAATGGATTCATTGTAGAAAATCTGGAAAATCTGGAACCAACCAGAGATAACTCAGTATTAGTGCCCTTTTCTAGGAAGTACATTACATTTAGTGAGACCCGTGTTTTTTGTTTTTGTTTTCTTTTCCAAAAAGGTGGTTTTATTAAAGCATGGGGACAGAACCTGTGGGCAAAAAAAGCCACTCCTGAGTCAGACCTGCTTTTGAATGTCACCTCCCACTTGTCCATTATTATTTGTGTGACTTTGAGTAATGTAATGTGCTTAATTTTTCTAAGTCCCATTTTTCTCATTTGGGAAAGGACTAATAGTTGACACCATTAACACCAGTTAATGACACCATTGTCATTAATCCTAATTAGAACTTAGTATGTTCTAGGTAGGGGTTTTCAGCAACTTAAATATTTAATTAGTTCCATTTTACAATTACTGGCAAAGTTGGGATGTGAACCCAGACAGTCTGGTTTCAGACTGTATTCTTAACCACTGTGCTGTATTGTCTCTCAAGACAGAATATGCTTCATAGGGTTGTGGGATTAAATGTGAAATGCTTAGCATAAATAAGTCCTTATTAGTAGTGTATGTATATTAACATCATTGAGAATATACTATACTTGGAGTTCTATATTCTACTTTTTACATTTAATTTTATGTTTTCTTGTGTCATTAAACATTTTTCTTAATACAATTTTAATGGATGTATAATTCATCCAACAGATTTGGTGACATTTTATGATTCTCCTTTATTTCTTCAGAGTAAATTGAAGAGTGGGTTAGAGAGTAAAATACATTAGAAAGTGTTTCTGAACAACTGTTATATTTCCCATATCTTTTTAATAACAGCTTTATTAAGATGTAACTTATTTACCATGAAATTTACCCCTTAGAAGTTTACAGTTCAGAGCTTTTAAATGAATTTACAGAGTTGTGCATTGATTGATTGACTCATTTTAGAACATTTTCATCACCTCAAAAGAAACCCCGTATCCATTAGCAATTACTCTCCATTTCCTCCTCCTTTCATACCCTGCCAGCTGCTTGTCTTTTCTTTTTTGTCTCTATGAATTTGTCTATCCTGGACATTTTATATAAATAGAATCATACAATATATGGCCTTTGGTGTCTGGCTTCTTACCATAATATTCTCAAGGTTCCTATACTATGTTATAGCATATATCAGTACTTCATTCCTTATATTGCTAAGTAATATTCCATTGTATGAATGCACCATATTTTATTTATCCATTCAGCAGCTGGTAGATATTTGGGATTTTTCTGCTTTTTGTCTATTAAGAATATAATGTTGCTATGAATATTCATGTGCAAGTTTTTGTATTGGCATAAGTTTTGAATTCTTGGACATATACCTAGGACTAGAATTATGGTAACTGTGTTTAACTTTTCCAGAAGCTATCGAACTGTTTTCCAAGGTGGCCATGCTATTTTACATTCCCACTAACAATACAAGAATATTCGTTTCTCTGCATTCTCACCAACGCTTGTTATTTTCACCTTTTTAATTATAATTATTCTAGTGGATATGAGGTGGTATGTCATTGTGGTTTTGATTTACATTTCTCTAATGACTAATGACGCTGATCATTTTTTCATGTGCTTATTGCCCAATTTTAGTATCTTCTTTGGAGAAATGTTTATTCAGCTCCCTTAACTATTTAAAAATTGGAATATTTGTGTTTTTATTGGTGAGTTGTAAGTTTCTTTTATATATCCTGGATCCAAGTTTCTTATCAGATAGGATTTGCAAATATTTTCTCCCATTCTGTTGGTTGTCATTTCATTTTCTTGATGGTATTTTTTGAAGTACGAAAGTTTTAAATTTTGATGGAAGTCTGCTTTATTTTTCTTTGGTTTCTTGTGCTTCTAGTGTTATATCTAAGAAACCACTGCTCCGTGAAGATTTATGCTTCTGTTTTCTATTGTGAGTTTCGTGCTTTTAGCTCTTACAGTGAAGTTGGTGATTTATTTTTAGTTAATTTTTATATATGTTGTGAGGTAAAGGTCTTAATTCATTCTTTTTCATATGGATCTCCAGTTGTCCCAGAACCATGTATTGAAAAGACTATCCTTTCCCTATTGAATTGTTTCTTGGCATCTCTGTTGAAAATAAACTGACCATACATGAGATGAGCACTGGGTGTTATACACAACTGATAAATTATTGAACACTACATCTGAAACTAATTATGTACTATATGTTGGCTAATTGAATTTAAATAAAGAATTAAAATAAAAAAGAGAAACCTACCATAAATGTAAGGGTTTGTGTTGGATTTTTAGTTCTATTCCATATCTTTTATTTATTTATTTGTTTATTTTAAAAATTATTTATTTATTTGAGAGAGAGAGTACATGCAGGGGAAAGGGACAGAAGGAGAGGGAGAAGCAGACTCCCCACTGAGCACCCGATAGGGTGCTTGATCCCAGGACCCTGAGATCATGACTGAAGCTGGAGGCAGATGGTTAACTGACTGAGCCACTAAGGTGCCTTGTTTGTTTATTAAAAAAAAAAAAGAAATATATTCCTATTTATTTGAGAGTGCACACACATGAGTGGGGGGAGGGGCAGGAAATGAGAATCTTCAAGAACACTCCCCATAGAGCATGTGGCATCTTAACACAAGGTTCCACCTCTTGACCTGAGATCCTGACCTGAGTGGGAAACCAAGATTTGGTTGTCCAGCTCAACTGAGCCCCCAGGCTCTCCCTCTATTCCCTGTCTTTTAAAATGGTATTTATGGTTCTGCCACTTACTGTGTGACCTTCACGGTTGGTTAAATTCTTTGTCCTTTAGCTTTCTCATCTGTAAAATGTGTAGTGAATAGTAAATATTTAATGGGATTACTGTTAGAATTAAAGGAAATACTGTGTTGAAGAACTTAGAACAGTACCCTATTTCTGTTAGCTAATGCAATCATTATCACCACCTCCACTGTCTTCATTACCATCACCATAAGACAATTAAATGTTATTCTCTAACTCAAATGTGACTTAATGCTTTTGCTGGATTGTAAACCCTGAAAATAGATAACATGTTTGAAGAGTCAATGTGATTGATAAGACAAAGCAAAGAGGACTAAGGAGAATCTCTTGAAAATCCTTGCATTTGGATGTTTTTTATTACTAAATCATTTTTTAAAAGTGTGCTTAAAGAAGTTCCTACTATCCTTGTTTTAGGATAATTTGGAAAAAGGGGGTCAGCTGGAAAGTTCTCTAACTATTTAGGTATGTAATGAAGTTTTGGAATGGGAATCATATATATGTGTTGCTTGTTAAAAGTCACATACATGCCTTGTAAAATCCTAGTGTACAGGAACTATGAGTCTTATTCTAATTTTGGGTAATATTTAGTCCAGTGTCCTTAGCATTGCTGTTTTAAGAGTGCCAAGCAAATGTTGGCAATTTCCAAATGCCAGTTTAGTATCGGCAATCACCCTCCCTTAGTACTGTGTGGGAATATACTAGAATGACATAATTCATTTATTCTCTAAGATTTAGCCCCCTTTATTTTAGATAAACACATATATATCTGGTAGTGATTTTAAGTAATAGGATGCTTAACAAGAACTCCAACTCTTTGCCTTTTTCCTTTTGCTTTCAGACTGTTAGCCTGTGACTGACATTTTCTCTGTTAAATGTGAAGTTTGTAACTGATGACAAAGCTTACACCTGTTGTCGTAGCTCTGAGCTTTATCATAATTTGTATTCCTGGAGTTCTTTATTAAGCAAATAGATATAAGTTATTAACTTGAAACCTGTTTTGTCATAGTTATCAGTACAGCTTTCTAACTGTGACGTGAAAGAACCAAGTATTTTGGAAGACTCTTCCTTTCATTATGCTTAAATTTTTCTTCTGATACTTTAATGTTGATTTTCCTAGATGTCTTTGTCCCCATCCAGAGATACTTAATTACCACCTTTTCTTGTATTTTAAAAATTTGATGATTACTGCTTCTAGATGTCACTTGTCAGAGTAAACCGTTATGGTCCTCGGGGAGGAGGAAGGAAAGTGCTGAAGGTGAAGAAGAAGAAAACATCCGTGAAGCAAGAATGGGATGTAAGTCTAGATGGGTTAATAAACTTGTAAGATTGCTCTGGGGGAATAGATGTGATGACGTGGCCCTGGTCACTCAAGACAGTGGGTGGAATGGATTTCTGGATGAGTCATATCCCAGGTCTTAAAGGACACATGTCAACGTCGTAACCTATACCTCTTTTGAAGAGGGAATCTTAAGAAGGTGGGGAGTATGTTTGAGAACTTACTGCTTTAAGGCAACTGGAGCTAATCTGTGAAATCTGAATTTTTAAGATTTGCCCATAGCAACCAGTGATACCGTAATCATATGAGTGGCATTTTGGGCTGAGAAAGCGGGTGATTCTTGCTCTCTTACTCCTTGAATTTTTTTTTTTTTTTTTTTTTTTTTTTACCTCCAGAAGCTGGTCAGTTTCAGTACAAAGGTTTTCTTAAGATATAGGACAAGTCTCAAGTACCTGGGGCATATGATTCCTGGCTCCCACTCTGATTACTGTGCTTATCAAGGGCATCTTTATCTTTCACAGCATGGTACTTTTGTTTGAACCCTGAAGCTTTAGGTGCCTTTTCTTTCTGTTGTGGACAGCAGCTAGTCAGAGACTACTTGGGATCTCAGGGATTCTTTTGGACTTGGAAACTTCTGGACAAACTGACAGCCTTTTTGAAGTGGCTCAGGGGGACTTACCTGTGTTTATATTGCTTTGTTGTCGTCTGATTGGCTATAAAATATTATAAGGGTGTGATTCTAAGGCAGTGAAACTGATTAAAAGGAAAGAAATGCATTTGATATTAGAAGTTATCCATTTCCGAGTGGTTACTGTGGGAGTTTAGTATTTATTCTGATTTGCTGCTATTGCTCAAAACATAATCGAAACCCACCATTTGAAACTGCATTTTCCTCATTTGCTTTTCATTATCTCCAGTGCTGGAAAAGTCTGTTTTTTGTAGACAAACTTGGAAGTAGTTTTAAGTCATTTGGAGTAAATGGTAAATGAAGGAGGAGAGATCAAACTGGATAATACTGCTTTGATAAAAATAGTGAGAAGGGGACACCTGGGTGGCTCAGTTGGTTAAACAGCTGCCTTCGGCTCAGGTCATGATCCCAGCGTCGTGGGATCGAGTCCCACATCGGGCTCCTTGCTCGGCAGGGAGTCTGCTTCTCCCTCTGCCTGCCTCTCTGTCTGCCTATGCTCGTTCACTCTCTCTCCCTCTCTTTCTGACAAATAAATAAATAAATAAATAAATCTTAAAAAAAATAGTGAGAAGGATTTTGAAATGGCATATAAATTATATTTAAAGGCAATTTCAGAAGAAAATCATTTTTTAAAGGTTTTATTTATTTATTTGACAGACAGAGATCACAAGTAGGCAGAGAGAGAGAGGCAGGCAGAGGGTGTGGGGGAAGCAGGCTCCCTGCTGAGCAGGGAGCCCAATGCAGGGCTTGATCCCAGGACCCTGAGATCATGACCTGAGCCGAAGGCAGAGGCTTAACCCACTGAGCCACTCAGGCGCCCTTCAGAAGAAAATCATTTTAAGCAGTAGTACTATTAATGAAATTATATTTTCTCCCATGAGAACTAAGTCTAGGCATAACCCCTATATGCCTAAATTTTATTATGATTATTAAAAATCTCAAGATCTTATAGTTATATCTTGTGCTTTTCTAAATTAATATGAGAGGAGTAACAGTTTTAGTATAGAAAACCCTTGAGGTAAATATAAACTATGGCCAAAAAGTTAAGTCTTTGAATATGTCAGAAGCTATTTCACCAGATCCGATTCTCTTATATCTGTTGGATGTAGAACTAACTTGTTTTATTTCCAGCCTTACCGAATCTGTGTAACAAAATGACTGAAGTCACTTTCGAGGGGCCAAATTGTAGGGAGTTACTTCAAGCTGTGTAGGTTATGCATTGCACAATCCCAGTGGTAGCTCCTGGAGTTGTGGGGTGTGGTAGACTTGCCCTATTGGTTTAGTGTCTTTTTACATAAGTGACTGTTCTCACATTTTATGAAATTATACAGTGCCCTCAAACTTTATCCCTTATTATGTATGATACATTCTATGCTCAAGTTGTTTGCATGCACACAAATTTAACCTCTCTATAGTGATCATAGTTTATCTTTTAGGAATCTTTAGAGGTACCTCATTCCTTAGAATGCAGTTTGGAAACTAGTTAAACTTACTAATTTTGAATTACATAACTACCCTGTTTTATTCATTGTTTTAGTATAATATATACCTGCTTGGTAAATTTAGTGCTTATTTTCTGTAAGATACCTAAAAATAGTCTGTTATATTTTAATAAGACAACTAAAAATAATCCATATTAATATTTAAATTGAGAATACTGGTTCCTGGACAGGAAGTCGTTTTCATCCCAGGACTTTGAATCTGTTTTCAACCTTTAAAATTTAGGATGTACTCATACCTAACCACATATAAATGAAAAATGTAAGTTCATAGGTGTGACATAACTCTCTGAAGAATGTGAACAAATATGGTAAGAATTTTGAATAATAAAACTAACATTTTAATTTAAATAAACACATTTGTTTTATATATTATGTAAAAATAGAAATATTTTATTTCAATTTTAAACAGAAATTTTATCTTGCTAGAATGTGAAAATCAGACAAGTCCCTTAACTCTTCAAAGAAAGATTTCTTGGAGGTTAGCATGCCTAGTTAAGTACATAATCTTTTAACTGAGGCCCATTTGGCATGAGGGAGAAAAAAGATACACCAGGCTTAAACTAAAGGCTTTTGAGGGGTCTCTGGCTGGCTGAGTCAGTAGACCATGCAACTCTTGATCTCAGAGTCATGAGTTTGAGCCACATGTTGGGTATAGAGATTACTTTAAAAAAAAAAAAAGACTTAAAAAATTTTAAAAAAGAAGGCTTCTAAAAATTGATTTTAAATGTTTTTAAATCAAGTTTAAAGAAAATTTTTCCTGTAAGAAAATTACCCAAAGTGAACAAACACTGGAATCCTATTTTTAAAAAAATCCAGTATATACTAATATTTTGTGAAAAAAATTTTTTTTTATAAAAGAAATTTCTTTTCTTTTTTTTTTTGCAGAATACTGTGAATGATCTAACAGTTCATCGGGCAACTCCTGAAGATCTGGTAAGTTTAATATCAAAAGTTAAGATTTGTTCAATGTTTTATTTGATATTTGGTTTCTGACCTTCAGTATAGAAACCAGAGGCACTTCCTGAAAGTTGTTTAGTTATATTTAATCTTGCCTATGTCTATATGAAGTTGAAAAGCATATCATCCGGACTTCCTGACTTTACCTAGGAATGTCACTTAGCATATATTAAAATTTTATTAGATAGGTTTGGTTTCAAATCACTGTTCAAATCTCTCTGGTCCAGTATTGCCCCGTATAAATCTCTTGTCTTCTATCTGTACATATCTCTAGCCTTATTTACTGTTACTTCTGTAAGCAAGCATACTGGTCTAGTCATTGTGCTAATTTATTCCTTGAATATGGCATGTATATTTCCACATTTGAGCCTCAATTAAATGATTTTTTTTTTAACTTGGAACAGTTTCTCTACCTTCTCTACCTTCTTGACTACCTATCCAAATTTTAATTTGCTTCCTTATCCTAGTTCAAGTCTTACTTTTAAAAAAGGTTTCTGCTATAGATTAAAAACAGCTTTATTGAAACACAATTCACATACCATACAATCCACGCTTTTAATGTGTATGATCCATTGGTTTTCAATGTATTCATATTCATATTTTCTGATTTAGAAAATTTTCATCACTCCCTGAAAGAAACCCTGTATCCATTAACAGTCACTCCCTATGCCCCCTCTTCCTTTCAGTCCCTGTCAACACCTAATCTGCTTTCTGTCTCTATGGATGTGTCTATTCTGGACATTTCTTTTTTTAAAATTATTTTTAAAAAGATTTTATTTATGTATTTTTTAAGAGAAAGAGGGGGAGAGAGAGAAACAGCATGAACACAAGCAGTGGGAGGGGCAGAGGGAGAGGCAGAAGCAGACTCCCTGCTGAGCAGGCAGCTTGATGTGGGACTTGATCCCAGGACTCTGGCATCATGATCTGAGCTGAAGGTGGACACTTAACCAACTGAGCCACCCAGGCGCCCATATTCTGGTCATTTCATGTAAATGGAAGACATGTGTGTCCTTTTGTGTGTAACATAATGTCTTCAAGGCCTATCCATGTTGTAGCATGTGTCAGTACTTCATCCCTATTATTGCTGATACTGTTACATTGTATGGATATACCTGTCTGGACATTTGGATTGTTTTCACGTTTTGACTATTATGGATAAGGGTGCTCCGAATGTTGGTGTACAAGTTTTGTGTGAACATATGTTCTCAGTTCTCTTGTTGTATACCTGGGAGTAGAATTGCTGGGTCATATGGTATCTCTACAGTTAGCTTTCTGAAGAGCTGCCAAACTGTTTTTCAAAGTGGCTGCACTATTTACATTCTTACCGGCAGGCATGAGGATTCCAATTTTTCCATATCCCTTGCCAACACATGTTATTACAATATTTCTGGTTTTAGTTTTCCTAAGTGGGTGTAAAGTGGAATCTCTTTATGTTTTTGATTTGCCTTAGGGGCTAATGATGTTAAACATCCTTTTGTGTGCTTATTGGCCATTTGTATTATCTTCTTTGGAGAAATGTCTATGCAGATTCCTTAACCAGTTAAGAATTGGATTACTTGTGTTTTTATGGTTAAGTTGTAAGAGTTCTTTACACATTCTGGATCCAAGTTCCTTATCAGATACATGATTTGTAAATATTATCCATTCTATTGGTTGTCTTTTCATTTTCTTGATGGTATTCTTTGAAGCACCAAAATTTTTAATTTTGATAAAAAAAAGTTTATCTGTTTTTTCATCAACTGTGCTTTTTGTTTCATCTAAGAAACTATTGTCTAACCCAAGATTCACAAAAATTTCTCCTGTATTTTTTTCTAAGAGTTTTGTAGTTTTAGCATTTAGGTTTAGGTCTTGATCCATTTTGAATTAATATTTGTATATAGTGAGATAGGGGTCCAACTTCATTCTTCTCTAAATGGATAGCCTGTTGCCCATGTACCATTTATTAAAATGACTGTCCTTTCTCCATTGAATTACCTTGATACCCTTGCTAAAAATCCATTTTCTGTAAACATAGGGTTTAGTTTGGATTGTCAGTTTTATTCCACTGATCTTGTATGTCTATCCTATGCCACACAACACTGTCTTGATTATTATAGTTTTGTACTAATTTTGAAGTTTTTTGAAGCTGCCCAACAATTGGTATCCCCTCTAAACTGTTCTCATACTTACTGTATATATTAGGCACTGTGTATGTGCTGTCTAATGTATTTCATTTATCTTTATATGTACAGTTGGTCCTTAAACAATGTGAGGTTTAAGGGTGCCACCTCCTGCACTGTCAGAAATTTCTTATATAAGTTTTGACTCCCCTGAAACTTAACTAATTGCCTACTGTTGACAGGAAGCCTTACTGATGACATAAGTAGCTGATTAATATGTTTTGTATGTTATATATGCATATAACATATAAAAAAGTAAGCTAGAGGAAAGCAAATGTTATTAAGATCATAAGGAAGAGAAATTATATTTACAATACTATACTATATTTATTGAAAAAAATCCATGTATATGTGGATTCAGGCAGTTCAAACCCATGTCATTAAAGGGTCAACTGTATGTGCCCAGTCTCCCCAGGTAGATTGTTAATGCTTTTGAGGGATGAGGGCTATATCTTGTATATCTTTGTGGACCTAGAAATCTTAATCCTAGTAAATAGGGTAATAATGATGTCCTACAGACTTAAACATTTTTTTATGAAAAATTTCAAATTTACATGAAAATATGAAGTTTTTCCATGTACTGTTTACCCAGATGTAATAGTTATTAAAATTTTGGCATAGTTTCTTCATTTTTCATACCCTTTCCTTCCTTCACTATAGCATTTTGAAGCAAATCCCAGAGAACATGTCATTTTGTGCCAACATATTCTGTTTATATTTTTTTAAAATGTAGATATTTTTTCTTTAACTACAATGCCATATCACACCTAGCAAAAGTAACAATAATTTTTTAGTGTTGCTTGATTCCAAGTCAATATTCATATTACCCCAGTTATCTCAAAAATATCATCTTCATTTGGTTTTTGTGTTCAGAATCCTTATACAGTATTTGGTTTTTGGTCTCTTAATGGACTGATTTCTTATTTACATGGTGAAAACAAAGCAGTGCATTTTATTCATCTTCATAGTTCCAAATACTAGACTGCTTGTAAAGTCAATATCTGTTCCTATTCCTTAGCCACTTCAGTGAACTCCTCTCCTGCAACTTTTAAGCTGTGGCTTGTATCTCTGCTTCAGGAATTCCATTTTTCTGGAGTTCTGCATTTCTAGTGACCCACTTCCAAATTGCAGCCATTGCAGGGCTATACAAATACTGCATTGTTAGTTTTTGGTAGTGATGTGAGTATTATGAAATGGGTGTGTCTTTGTCAAAGGTGAGTCAGTGGACTTTGTGCCTTTTACATTGTACTCTGTGTGTGTGTGTGTATAATTGTACAAGTACACACATATGTAACTGAAAAGTTTAACAGAACAATTCTTAACCTTCTTTTTTTTTTAAGATTTTATTTATTTGACAGAGATCACAAGTAGACAGAGGTAAGCAGAGAGAAAGGAAGGGAAGCAGGCTCCTTGCTGAGCAGAGAGCCTGATGCGGGGCTCTATCCCAGGACCCTGGGATCATGACCTGAGCCGAAGGCAGAGGCTTTAACCCACTGAGCCACCCAGGCGCCCCAATTCTTAACTTTCTTATGTGTGATTTACTCTTAATATTTTCTATTCTGTATTCTGTTTTATTTTTTAAAATGTTGATTTGACCCACTAATTGATTTTACCACCTGTTAAATGAATCCCGGCCTGTAGTTTGGAAAATAACATTTTATTGGATAGTCTTATATAATGGAAGTAGAAATTAGTATTTTTTTCATTTTTGTCTTTTTGCTAGGTCTTCTAGTTCTAGATATTTATTATTTTTTTAAAATCACTTTTGAAGATTTAGAAGACTGAAAATTTTGGTTGTGAATATGTATAAATACACACATGTTAGACCAGAAAAAACTTTTTAAAAGTTGAATTAGATTAGGTGGTTCCACCATCTGAATAGGCAACTTCTTTGTTGCTGAAGCATTCTTTTATATTTTTTTCTTTTGTACAGATACGTCGTCATGAAATACACAAATCAAAGAACAGAGCATTAGTACACTGGGAACTCCAAGAAAAAGCTTTGAAGAGAAAATGGAAGAAGCAGAAACCAGAAATTTCTAATCTTGAGAGAAGGAGATTGTCTATAATGAAGGAGGTAATGCTAAACTGCATTATCTTTAGAGTTAGAGAAGAAAATGATAAATAGGTTTCTCTCTTTCCTCCCAAATTTGATTCACATTGGAAGGACTTCAGTAAATGATTGTGTCCTTATATAATGATTTACACATGGACTCTGAAAAAAGAAGTGGAGTGATGATTAGCGTCTAGTTCGGAGATTTGAATTCCTGCATGGAAAGTTACTGTTTATGTGACTTGCCTGATTGTGCTGTTATGAGATTTCAGCGGTATATACTAACAAACTATTCGGCACATAATTAGTTCCTTATATACATATTTAAACTGCTATAATTATTTTTCTCAGGTCACACACAGTGCTATTAGATTAATTACTTTGCAAAAAAAAAATGTGTGCTTGTCCAACAAGTTAGTTAGTAAGCCACTTGTTCTTGGCTAAATCTTTTACAAGATGTAGGGTATTTGGATAAGTTTGGATGTGTAGGAATAAATAATATGGTAAATAAGAGGAAACTACAGCAAAAAGACCTTTGATTTGGTATGAAATCATTGAAAAAGAAATACACTTTGTAGTGTCGCTTCTTGTTCATTATTGAAGCTTATGGCACTTGGCTGTTCTGGGTGACCTTTCACTGCAGCTTTAAATTGTTCTTTCGAAGAATTCATTAGGCTTGTTAGTGAAAGGTAAAAGTTTCAATCTTATGTATCGTCAGGAAGAATTCTGTCTCCCAAATAAATGTTTACATAGACTTGTAAATACAGTATATTGAGAGAATATGGTTCTTTATAGATTAGTATCTTTTGATAATCTTGGACAAAGTATGTGGATTTGAATATTATGTAGTAGTTCTCAGTGACCAGGAAAAAGGCAGCCCTTCTGAGGCGACTCTGGGCTTTTGTGTCCCATCTCTAGTGGCTCCTGTTCTTGTCCTGAACTGCTCATGTCCTGAAGGAATAGATACGGTAGAAGGAGGGACTGAAGGAAGAGTGGTGGGAGAGGATGAGTGAAGTCTCTCATATGTCCCTCCAATCCCATGCCTCAGGCCCTGGTGTCATGGTTCTTAATGCTGACTGCACATTAGATCAGTCAGTGTTGAGATCTTCCATTAAAAAAAATCATAGTATCTGGACTCAGATATATCTGTATTCAGATAATCTGATTTAGTGGACCTGTAATGTGGCCTTACTTAGGTATTTTTTAGACAGTTGTTATGTAATTTTAAATCATTGTCAGGGTTGAGACCCTCTGCAGTTAGTGAAATCAAGTATTTCCTTTTAACAGTATATTTTGGAGGTTATCCCATGTCAGTATTTAGAAATCTACTTTTTCTTTTTAATGGCCAGGTAATATGCAGATGTACCACAATTTATTTTTCTAGTGCTTTATTTGTGAAAACTTAGGAAGTGTATTGGACTATAATTTAGACCTCTGGTTAAGAAGATACAGTGGTTTAAACAAAATAGAAATCTGTTTCTCTCTATGAAACAGTTCAGAAGTAACTGGTAGTTGGTAGGGTCTCTGTGGTCCTTTATTCCAGGGTTTCCATCCCTGAGTAGAGAATGGCTATTCCAGCTGCCTTTAGCTGTATTCCAGCCAGAACGAAAAGGGAAAGAGAATGCATGCTACTCCTTTTAAATATCACCCAGAAATCCTGGCTTATATCCCACTGTCCAGAAATTCATCACATGACCATTTTCACTTAGAATGATGGTTAGGAGATCTAGCTGTGTACTTGGCTAAAACTTGGGAATTCTGCTGTTAAAAGGAAAATGAAAAGACAGGAAATTGGTGGGTAAGTAGCAGGTCTGTCACCCACAGATTGTTACCTCATTTGTCACTAGAAATAATCCAATGAATACCCTTGAATGTGGTTTTAAGTACATGTAAAACTGTATTTGTAGAACAAATTTTAAAAAATATTTTATTTATTTATTTATTTATTTGAGAGAGAGGGAGAGCACAGAGGGAGGGTGAGAAGGAGAAGCAGACTCCCCACTGAGCAGAGAGCCCAAGGTGGGACTCGACCCCAGGACCCTGAGATCATGACCTGAGCAGAAGGCAGATGCTTAACCGATTGAGCCACCTAGACACCCATGTAGGATAAATTCTTAAGAGTGGAACTGCTGAGTCAAAGATGTGTACATCTATTATTTCAATGTTGCTAAATTTTTAGTGTCTCTGTTAAGGGATGTGATGGGACCAAATGAAGAAGCCTCCTTGGGCATATTCACCTAGGCAGTATCATTATGTATTAGAGCTACCGGTCCATCCCCCAGAACTGGACTCCTACCTAGATTAACAAAGTTAAGAGAAAAGCTCTTTGGCTAGCATAATCATTTGCTGTATGATGCACTCATATCTTGGGAATCAAGCAAATGAGGGTCCAAATTCGATCAGAGAGAGGGAGACTCTGACAAAGATTTTATAAATTTTAAAAGTATAATAACTTCCTAGGTCTCTCTGTAATTTGCTATTTCTGTCTGGCTTTTATTACCAGAGAACAAAAGTGATAGAATTAAAAGTTTTTGATAGTGTTTTTGAAGGGATCTTGGCTGATCCTTTGCAAATTCAAGATGTGTACCACTATTCATAAGTTTGACTTTGTGCTCTGTGAACCCATCTGGGGAAGTAATGTATACAGATGGGCTTGCAGAGATTGGTTTACTTATCAAGAGGATGGATTTTATCAGAGAGGAGTGATGATTAAATCTAGAGAGGGCAAAAGAAAGCCAGTGCACTGATCTGTGGCCTCTCAACCCATCTGACCCAAGAAGACTGGGCAGAGACTGGCAAAGTGCAACAGTGTAATAGCTTTCCTGGAGACCTCATTATAATTGATAATCAGGTCTTGGTATGATAAAATTATTCCTCTACTATCTGCTTTTTTTATCTCTTTATTTTGATGGAAGGTCAGTAATTTTTTTTTTAAGATTTTATTTATTTATTTGACAGACAGAGATCACAGGCAGGCAGAGAGGCAGGCAGAGAGAGAGGAGGAAGCAGGCTCCCCGCTAAGCAGAGAGCCCAATGTGGGGCTCGATCCCAGGACCTTGGGATCATGACCTGAGCCGAAGGCAGAGGCTTTAACCCACTGAGCCACCCAGGTGCCCCAGTAATTTTTTTTTTAATAGTAAACTCAAAGTTGCCATTAGGAAATATTCTGTGTGTAATTTTCTAGTTTAAGTGATAAGATTATAATGCTCCATTTCCTCTCTTGCCTAAGCTCTAATTGGGTGTACTTGCAAGATCGCTAACCAGGGATAGAAATTTGGTTCATGGGATAATATAATTTAAGTGGTTACAACATTCCACATATCTATAGAATGGTACAGGTGTTCAGTGTGTCCACATTCTTACAACACCCCTTTGGGGTTGGGGAAGGTGGCGGTATCTTCATTTACGTATTAGGAACCTAAGCTTAAAGAGGGTTGGATTTTGCTTAGTATCCCTTGGCTAGATCCTGGTCTTCTGGCTCTGAATGTGCTCTTTGCCTTGTATCATTCCAAAACTCACTCTGTGGAAGGAACACACTCAGGACTTGATTCTCACCAACTGAGCCAGCCAATCTGATTGGCCACAGCAAGAGAAGAAAGGGAAGAAGTCAGAATGTGATTCTTGTTATTTCTCTCAGTGTCTTAAAACAATAACTAAAATCATATTATATACTTGTTTCCATGGGCTAGAGAGATTCTGGTAAGAGCATTTGTTGCCAGAAGCTTTGCTCTATTGTTTTGAATGTGTTGGAAACCAGGGAGTTTCGTTTTATGACTCCTCTCAGTTTAAGAATGCCATCTGGTGGTGTGGGTAGAGTTGACTTGCCTGTGCTCCTTATAATTATGAAAGTTCCTAAGTTGAAAGTGCTTAATCGGAGGCACTACTGTAATGGTATTTTTTGAGTTCTCATCCCTCCAGGATAAAAGTCCACCTTGTCTGTAAATACAGAAGTGCCACTTTTTTGTTTGATGCCCCAAACTCGTATCTTACCTCATAGTCTCTTAAGTTGTTGATCATGATCATGAAATCACTTTAAAGGTTGAAACCCTCTGAATATATGGCTCAGAGTTTTATATCTGTAATCAGTGTTTTTCAAACTGTGGATCACAACTTGTTAGTGGATTGCTAAATTGAGTAGCCATTATTTTAAAAAGTAGAATAGAAACTAAAAGAAAATATCAGAGTGGTTCTCAAAAAGTAAGGTTAAGTAAGGCTTTTATTTTGTTATACATTTACATTTGCGTGTATGCTAGGTCACTGTTTAATAATTTATTTCTTACTTGGATTGTAGCCAAGCATATGAAATCTAATTATTGTAATAGCGCCATCTCCTGGTACTTTTGGGTATTGCCACTGAAGGATTTTGGGAGGATGGTAGCCTAAGGTTGTTTTTATTCCCTGTACCTTTGCATGGACTTTTCCTTTGTGATTTCATAGTACATATAGATTTTTTCCTGAATAATAATATTTATCATTAACACATGTCTAGATTCTTTCTGATCAATACCAGATGCAGGAGGTATTAGAAAAATCTGATCATTTGATGGCTGAAGCAAAAGATCTGTTTGTTGATTTTCCCCGTAGGCGCACAGGTAATGTATTGTGTTCAAACAAAAGCTTCTTTTTCTTATTAATCATAGCCCACAATGGCTGTTTGGAAGAACTTGAAATATTTTTTCGGGCATCACATTATTTATAGTACAAGTAGTCTAGAGTGGATAGCATACAGGAGTTGTTAGGCATAGATTCAGTATAATTTGTTTGCTTTTCACTAAGAATATTAACTATTACAAATTATGGAGCTAAGCAAAGGTAAGTCATTATTTACTAGTATACTCATGGTGCAATGTACAAGATTTTATTATAAATATGACTTAGTTTCCAGGTTATTAATGTTAGGTTACCATATAAAGTGACTGTATTTATATATAACTTGAGTAAAGCTAAATTTTGAAGCCTAAAGCTACTTCAGTCTCTCTCTGACAGAGACTTTGCCTCTTGTCAGATATATAGCATTATTCACTTTAATGTGTATATAATCCATTGTTTACTTTAATCCCTAAAAACAGATCATTAGTTTTTAGTTTAAGGTTTGAATCCGGCTTAACCATTTATTAGTGTGACTGGGCCATTTGCCTCATGTCTCTGAGTTTCAATTTGCTGATCTATAAAATAATAATATAACAACTTCATCAGATTTTGTGAGGGTAAAATGATTTAATATATGTAAAAGCATTTAGAAAAGTGCCTGACATATAGTAAGCATTGTATAAGTGTGAGCTGCTATTATTATCATTTAAAATTTTTATGTGATAATACAAACCTGTGGCAGTCTATAGTGCTTGTAAAGTCAGTTTAATTAAATGAAGTAAAATCATCATGACTTCTTTTCCTTCTGCAGGGTTTCCAAATGTAACTATGGCTCCTGATTCCTCTCAGGGTCCTATTGTGGTAAATCAAGACCCTGACACGCAGGCCGTTCTTAGTGAATCCATCATGGAGCCCCAGGTAATATGCTATCCTTATAGCCGTCATGCTTATGTTGAAATTAAATTTATGTAGGTATTGTGGTAAACATTTCAAAAGCTTAAATATCAACAAATACCAAGTATGGTTGCTCGAATTGTTCTTCCTCAAGCATATTGCACTTTGGGTGAGTTTTGTTTGTACCAAACAAGACAGGACTGGATAATAATAGCTAACCATTTATTGAGTACTTACTTATGATGTAGGTATTATCATTACCTCCAGTTAGCAGGTAAAAAAACTGAGCTTCAGAAAAATTAAGTGCCTTGTCCAAGATCACATAGCATCAGAGATGGCATTCACTCCATCTGCCATTATGGAAATAGTAGGGAGTCTTTTCACTTCCACTTTAGAGTCAGGTGGATCTGTGTTTACATTCTGTTAGTACTAGCTGTTTGATCTTGGGTTGATTTCTTAAGGTATCTGAGTTGGCTCAGAGTATTTTTGGTTTTGTTGTTGTTGTTGTTCAATGGGAGTAGAATATATTTACTATGGTTGTTGTGAGGATCAGCTGAGATAAGTTATGTGTCTATCATGATTCCAGATACTAGTTCTTAATTAAATGTTAATAGTCTCTTTTAATAGGTGTATTTAGAAAGTAGCTACCCAGGAAGCTTGGAATTTATTGACCAGTTACATGGGAAAATTATATTATAGTAGTAAAATGTTAATTAAAATGTATCCTAACCTAACTGAAACTCTTAATTAATCAAAATGCTTAGAATTTTGAAATGGGAAACATTTTTTAAAAGCTCATGAAGAATTTAATATTAAAATAAAACAACTTTTTAGGACTGACTAGGACTCAATACCTGTTTAGTGCAATTCCTGGGTTATTTATATGTCTTATGAAAAAAGGAGAACCATCAGTTAGAGGGATGATCCTAGGGAATTACAAGGTCCAGAATCATTAAAAAAAAAACACAAAAAAACAAAAACAACTTAAGTCAACTGTTTTCTGCTTACAAAGGCAATTAAGTAGAATGTTACATAGTTTTAAAAAGCCAAAAGCCATTATGTTTTGGCACTTACTAAAAATGATAGCTTTCAGGGGAACCCTCCTACATTATTGGTGGGAATGCAAGCTGGCACAGCCATGCTGGAAAATAGTATGGAGATTCCTCAAAAAGTTGAAAATAGAGCTTCCCTGTGACCCAGCAATTGCACTACTTGGTATTTACCCCAAAGATGTGAATGTAGTGATCTGAAGGGGCATGTGCACCCCAATGTTTATAGTAGGTCTTTTCTCAATTTGAAGGGGCATGTGCATCCCAATGTTTATAGCTCAATAGCCAAACTATGGAAAGTGCCTAGATGTTCATCAACAGATCAATGGATAAAGAAGATGTGGTATGGAATGGCATATTATGGAATATTATGCAGCCATCAAAAAACCTGAAAGCTGGCCATTTGCAATGACCTAGATGGAACTAGAGAGTATTATGCTAAGCGAGATTGAATCAATCAGAGAGGTATAATTATCATATGACCTCACTGATTTGAGGAATTTGAGAAACAAAACAGAGGATCATAGAGAAAAGGAGGGAAAAATGAAACAAAACAAAACCAGCGAGGAAGACAAACCTTAAGAGACTCTTGGTCTCAGGAGACAAACTGAGGGTTGCTGGAGTGGAGAGGGGTACAAGGGATGAGGTGGCTGGGTGATGGACATTGGGGAGGGTATGTGCTATGGTGAGTACTATGAATTGTGTAAGACTGAAGAATCACAGACCTGTATCCCTGAAACAAATAATATATGTTAATTTAAAAAAATGTTAGCTTTCAGATAATTATGGTCTCTGTTATGGGGAAGGGGAAATGGGGAGAGCTGGGGCTAGAGAGACAGGGAGGAGCTAGGTAATGAAGGGCTAAAGAACCAGAAAGTGAGAGGATAGCCACCAAAGAATTTTAGGAAGAATAGAGTCATGATGAAATCAATTGTAGAGTGAAAGAAAGGTTTGGGAAGGACAAGACTAGTGAGAGGATCTGGTTAGAAGACTTAGGTTAGAATTTTAGTGAGAAGTAGTGAGGGCCTAACCTAAGCAATGGCAGTAAGAGAAGGAGGTAGAGGGGAAGAGAGATGGGTTTGGGGGATTAAAAAAGGATAGAATTGACAGCATTTGGTAGCTGATTGGATGGGACGGATGAGAAAAAAGGATAACTCTCAGTTTGCTGGCTTGAGCATCTCAGTAGATGGTGATGCTCTTATGGTCTTAGGTAATATGTTAGGAATAAGGCTTCTGGAAGAATGGTAGGAGAGGCTTTAGGAAGATCATCAGTTTTGGACATGTTACGTTTATGTGTGTAGGATGTCTACAAGGAATATCTTTTAGGCAGTTGGATATAATTGTCTAGGACTCCTGAGAGATCTGGGTGAAGATAGAAATTTGAGAATTCACAGCATTTGAGTTGTAATTGCAGCTTTGGAACTAGATACAATCTTTCAGAAAGGGAGTCAGATGAGAGGAGAAAAGGTCCAAAGGGAGGACCTTGAGTACCACCAGATATTAAGAAAGGGCAGAAAGAAAAGAATCAATGAAGGAGATTGGGAAGGAAGAGCCAAAAGAATAGAATAAAACCCAGGGAAATGTATCTTGGAAGTTAAAAGGAAGAATGTATCAAGAAGATTTCGAAAGAAAGAAAGGAATGGTCATTAATGTCCAATCAATTAGAGAAGAAAAGGAAGGCAGAGACTGAAAAATATCTATTTGATTTAGGAACAAATCAAAAGAAGATGTTGACCTCGTAGACAGCAGTTTGAGTGGAATGGTAGGGCAGAAGCAAAGTTGTAGGGCATAGGTGGTGAATGAGAAGTGATGGGAGGGGGTACGATTCTTTCAAGTTTGGTGGTGAAAGAGAAAAGATATGGTGAGAGAGACTTGTTCACATTTAAATGCGGATGAGCTAAAGCCAGTACAGAGAGATTGAAGATGCAGGAGAGGGATGGCGCACTTGGTGGAGTGGAAGGAGGTGAGAGGGTTTAGGTCCTAGAGCACTTGTGGAGATGTTAGCAGTAGAAGGAGGGACCTCTCTATTGTAATGACAAAAAGAAACAAAGGAGTGTACATGTAACCAACTTGTGTTTATATTTTTATTGTTATGTTGAGAAAGGCTCTTAACCAAGTAGATGATGAAGAAGAAGGAACTGTTAACAGCCAGTCTGAAGAAAGTGGGAATGAATTGGATAACTCTATAAACTCTCAGTCAAAAACTAACGTAGATAGGTATGTATATATGGATAAATATTTACAGGGCTTCCCTTTTCTCCAAGGCCATTTCCTTTGTTTCCGGCTTTATTGAGATATTATTGACATAATATTGTGTAAGTTTCGGGTGTGCAATGTGTTTATAATATTTCTACTTGTGGAACTTAATGATGTTTTCTTTGTGGCCTAATATATGATTAAATTTTTGTAAATATCCCATTTGTGTGCTTGAGAAGAAGGTATATTCTATATTACCAGGGTATAAAGGTCTATATGTATATCCTTAAGATCTGCTTCATTGATGATGTTTACTTCTGTGTCTTTACTTACTTTTGTCACTATCTTATATTGAGAGTAGTGTATTAAAGTCTCGTTTAGTGTCTTTCTATTTTTCTTTGCATATGATGTTTAAGTATATTTATCTGTTTAAAGTTAAATACCTGATTGGTGTGTTTTTTGGTACATGGATATCCATAAGTATTGTATTTTCATTGTGAATTATGGCTTTTAGCATTATAAAGTGTCCTTTGTCACATTTAATGCCTTTTGGCTTCAGTTCTATTTTGTTTGGTATCAGGAATGAAACCTCTGCCTTCTTGTTTCTGATTGCCTAGTTCATCTTTGCTCATTCTTTTATTTTAGCGCTTCTGAATTATTGTGTACCAGGTGTATCTTTTGTATTTAACATAGAGTTGGGTCTTGCATTTTTAGCCAGTTTAAGTCTTTTTTCTTTAAATTGGTGAAGTAAGCTTGTAATATTTATTGATATAGTAGATGTGTTTGATGTCAACTTATTTTATAGTACTATGTATATTATACTATAATTATAGTTTTCTTTCTCTATGTATTCTCTGTTCTCTTAAAAATTTCTTTTGGGGGATGCCTGGGTGGCTCAGTTGGTTAAGCGGCTGCCTTCAGCTCAGGTCATGATCCCAGCGTTCTGGGATCGAGTCCCACATCGGGCTCCTTGCTCTGCGGGGAGCCTGCTTCTCCCTCTGCCTCTGCCTGCCTCTCTGTCTGCCTGTGCTTGCTCTCTCTCTCTAACAAATAAATAAATAAAAATCTTTAAAAAAAAATTTTCTTTTGGTATTTAGGAAGTGTGTAATTTTGTTCTGGCTGGTTGTCTTTATATCTACCTTTTATAGAGCCCTTTAGTCCCCTATTTTCTTCAACCTTTTGCTCTCAGGTATGTTGGTTTTAAATGGTCTGCTTTGACTTCCACCTATGACCTGTGCAACAAATAATTTATTCTATATTCTCATTCTTTATCTTTTTCTCTCAGTCCTCTTTTAGCTGCATTTTTTTTTTTTTTTTGCTTTGACAGGACATATAACATTTACATATTATTCTTCCCTATTATTGCCATTTTGTTTTAGTCTTAGATCTATAGTTAAATGTATTAAATGCTCATCATCAGTCCTTTTATGATGTTTTCCTAGTTAACTTTTGGTTGGACCACTCATTTAGACAAAGCTTATGGTATAGGGTTTGTGAGTTCTATTCTTTGAGTCCTCAAAAGCTTAAAAGTTTTCCTATAGCTTTGATATATGAAGGATAGCTTGGCTGGATATAAAATCTTTGATATTTTGTTTCCTTAATTTCCTTGAAAATGTTCCTCCATTCTTGGCTTACTTTGAATGTTGTTTTGACAGGTCTGATGCTAGAATAATTTTCTTGCCCTTATAAATAATTAGGCATTTTTATGTATCAATGTTCTTTATATTTAAAATTTATTCTTTTATCTTTAAAATTTAAATATTGCTAAGCTGTGTTTTGAGTTTATCTTTTCAGGTCAGTTTTCCCAACACAGTTGGCTTTTTTGTAGATTCAGTTCTTTTCTTTCTTTTTTTCTTTTTTCTTTTCCTGGAACTAAGTTTCCTTGGGTTATAGTTTCAGATATTCGTTTGATATCATTGGTCTTTTTCTTTTTTCTTTTTCAGAGACTCCTTTTACATACATAAAAGTAATGACTCTTATTTTCTATTTCAAATACTTTCTCTCTAACCTTTTATTCTTTATTTTTTGTTGTTTTCCTATAATTCTTCAGTCTTCCTTATTAAATGTTTATTTAATGATTATCCATTGGATACATTGTAATTTAATCTTTATTTTTGAGTTTTTCTTTTTCTTTATATTCTTTCCTGAGTTCAGTAAATTCTTATTTTGTTCCTGGTTTTTGTCCATCTCTGCTCTTAGTTTTAGAACTTCTGATTCAAGTTATGTATCTCCAAATGCTTGTTTAAGTATACTGTATTCCATTTAAAGTGTTTTGTTACAGTTTTCTTGTTTTTTTCTTGGTAGGGGAAAAATTTTTATTGGCTGGAATATTTCAATTAAATTTTCTATTGTTATATTGTCTTATATGGATGTAGACTGTTTTAGTTTGTACATTTTATGGACAGGGTTGGGAGTTTGGGGTAGGTCTTCTCTCAATTATAGTGAAGTACAGTTATTTTAATGGATGCTTTTTTTTTTTTTTTAAGTATCAGCAGGTGAAAGTTGGTTTGTACTCCAGTACTGTTCTTTTTGTCTTGAACTGTTCTCCCTTGTTAAACATGTTAAAGTAATACACTTTTTTTTTTTTTTTTGCCTTTAGCACTCAGCCTCCTAAAAACTCTTCTTCCTGTTCACACCAAGAAGTGATGTCTTTCCAAGACCTACCACCTTGAGTTCTATGCACTTTTTAGTAGTATTTTGACTGCCCAGGTTTGGGATATGTGTGTGTGAGTGACCTTCCTTTTTGAGTATTTGCTATTCAGAGTGGACTTCTTTCTGGAGGTGATTTTGTCACCATTAGGCTCTTCGCTTTCTTCTTTGTTTGGTCATTTTCTTTTCTTTTTTTTTTTTTTAAGATTGTATTTATTTATTTGACAGACAGAGATCACAAGTAGGCAGAGGGGCAGGTAGAGAGAGAGGGGGAGGCAGGCTCCCTGTTGAGCAGAGACCCCAATGCGGGGCTCAATCCCAGGATCCCAGGACTATGACCCAAGCCAAAGGCAGAGGCTTTAACCCATTGAGCCACCCAGGCCTCCCCCCCGCCCCCGCCAACCCCCGTTTGGTCATTTTCAACTGTTCTCACTCCCTACTAGGGCTTCTGACAGGAACTCAGGAAATATCTTTGCTGGAGTTTAGTGTGTATTTTTCTACTTATAGGTAATTTGAAGTTAGTAGTATTATCTGTTTTCCAGTAATGTAGAAGGTATGGATTAAGAGCTATTTTTGGTCCTCTTGTTGCCCTGTCTCTTGGGTTTTGGAGGATGTGTGGAGTGATTCAAATTTAGCTGGTTGCTGTTTCCTTAAGGACACTTGGAAACATGTATCATCTTTTAAGCACTTCTATCAGAACCCAAATATAACTAATCTTGTACAATATTGCTTTTATTCTTTACATTTGAATTAAGTTATTGTTTTTTATTTGGTTGAGTTTTATCTCAGTTGTGTGAGTAGGTGGTTTCCAGTTTTGGGTACCTTATGTCTCAAAATGTTACTTGTTAACTATTAAACATGAGGTATCAGGAGATGCATTAGACTTGGGATCTGGAGACTAAGTGCCTTTTAGTTTGAAAATTTCTATGAATACATGTTCCTGTGTGACCTAAAACAACAGAAATTTATTCTCTCACAATTCTGGAGAAATCTGAAATTGGTTTCATTGGACCAAAGTCAAGGTTTTGGGAGGGCTACACTTCCTCCAGAAGTTCTAGAGGAGAATCTGTTCTTTGCCCCTTCCAGGTTTTGATGGCTGTTGGTCTTCCTTGGCTTGTGACAGCTGCATCATTCCAATTTCTGCCTCTGAGTTCACATTACCTTTCCCTCTGTGTGTATGTTCAAGTCTTCTTTTGCCTCTCTTTTATAAAAATATACATGATACCATTTAGGCCCCCCCCCCCCCAGGATAACTTCACATCCAAAGATTCTTAACTTAATCATATCTGCAAAGACACTTTTGGCCATTTATAGGACCCAGGGCTTAGAACATGGACATATCAGGTGCCTGGGTGGCTCAGTCGGTTAAGTGGCTGCCTTGGGCTCAGGTCATGATCCCGGGGTCCTGGGATTGAGCCCCATGTTGAGCTCGCTGCTCAGCGGAAGGCCTGCTTCTCCCTCTCCTCTGCCTGCCACTCTGCCTACTTGTGCTCTTTATCTCTCTGTCAAATAAATAAATAAAATATTAAAAGAAAATTAAAAAAAAAAGAACATGGACATATCTTCAGGTCCTACTATAGTCCATCCAGTGGCCCACATGCAAAATTTTTATTCATCCCATTCCAGTATGCCCTAGTGTCTCAGCAAGAGCTCAAGTTCAGAATCTCCTCTAAATGTCATCAGCTGAAACCAAATCTTATTATCTCAAGCAGGTATGGGTAAGCTTTGAATAAGATCCCTCCTGGGCAGTATTCTTCTCTATATATGATCCAGTGGAACTAGAAAACAAGTTATCTGGTTTGAAAATACAGTGATGGAACAAGCATAGGATAATAAAATATAAACATTCCCATTTGAAAATCTAAGGAAGAAAGGGGTCACCAGTTTAAGCAGCTTTGAAACCCAGTAGAGCAAATTCCGTTAGGTTTCAAAGCCTGGTAATAATCTTGTATGGCTTGAGGCTTCACCCTTTGGGTCCATGTCTCCTTCCTTTGTGCCTGCAGCACTGGCCTTAGCCTCTATACCTTTGTAGTTGGTCTCTATATCTGCTGCTCTGGCCCTGAAGTCATTCTTCCTTTTCCTTGAAGCCCATATTTACAGCTGAGTAATTTTATCAGCCTGTTTGCTGACTGTAGAATTTTGGTAGTCTAACTCTTCCTTCATTTTATCCTATCTCTGTTCCTCTCAGTCCAAGCTGCAGTATTTCAGCTGGTGTAACATTCTCAAATGATCTTGTGTGTTTCCTTTATATTTTGTATGGCATTAGACAAAGAGGCCCTCCAGAGATCTTCCCCAGATAATTCCATCTATGTTGCTGTCTGCTGAGATCATTAAGGGGATCTATGAGTCAGATGCCTAATCTCTTCAGATTAGCAAAACATTGTCTAGCCATACACTTGTCCTTCTTTTCAGGGCATGCTTTCCTAACAGTGTAGTATCTCCTAATTTGAGCATCTTTTGCATTCTGGGCAGGCTAAAAATTTCCCAAATCACCAAGTTCTGGTTCCTTTTGGCTTAACAGTTCTTCCTGCAGTGTATTTCTTTCCTTCTGCATTTTACTCTAAGCAGCGGTAAGAAAGCAGGCTGTATCTTCAACACTTTGGTTGGAAATCTCCACAGCTAAATATCCAAGTTCATTGTTTACAAGTTCTGCTTTCCACACAACTCGGTTATGTTTTCTGGTACTTTATAATAAGGATTGCTTTTCTTCCAGTTTCCAAAAACATGTTCCTCATTTCCTTCTGAGCCTTCACCAGAAGCTCTTTAATGCTCATATTGCTACCAGTATTTCATTCATGATGATAGAGCCTTTCTCTGCCATGTTCCTCACTTCCTCCCGGGTCCACCGTGCAAAGGTCTGTAACATCCATATTTCAACCAATAGCCTGTGTAAGGCAATCTAGGATTCTTCTAATATTTACCTAAAAATTCTTTCAGCCTCACCCATTCTCATTTCAGAGCCTTTTTTTTTTTTTTGTAAACTTTTTTTTAGATATTTTGTTACACTAGCACCTCGTATCCAGGTGCCAGAGTCTACATTAGTTTTCTGTGGCTGCTATAACAAATTACCATAAACTTGATGACTTAAAACAACAGAAATTTATTCTCTCACAGTTCTGGAGGCCAGAAATCTGAAATCAGTTTCACTAGGCTGAAATCAAGGTGTTGGAGGGCCACTCATATTCCCTCTGGGTACTCTAGGGGAAAATCCATTTCTTGTCTCTTCCAACTTCTTGTGGCTGCTGGCCTTCCTTGGCCTTGAGTCAGTGTAACTCCCGTCTCTGCCTCCATCATCACAGCACCCTCTATGCCTGTGTGTGTCAGAGTCTCCTTGTGTCTCTCCCTCTTATAAGGATGCACTTGATTGCATTTAGGGCCCATCCAGATAATCCAAGGTCATCTACATCCTTCCTAACTTAATCACATCTGCAAAGTCCCTTTTTAGTCAGATAGGTAACATTCACAGATTCTAGGGATTCAGTTGTAAGTATCTTTAGGGAGGCCATTCTTAAACCTGTCACAGGTAGTATTAGCACCACGCTCTAACCAACTGAGCTAACCGGCCAGCTCTGTCACAGGTAGTATTATATTACTTTCCTTGTTGTTGTCACATAACCTGACTCTTAAAAAAGTATAAACATTAGAGACAGTAATGTGAGTTCAGACTGTTTTGAATTTTCCTAACTTGTACAGAAATCTCATTACAACACTTTTCTTAGGATTTAGCCTGAAGGTTGGACTTTGAACTAACACTTACAGAGGAGCCTTTCTGATGCTTTGATAACTAGCCCCCTTTGAATGGATTGCATTATAGGCCTTTTGCTTAATATATTTTGTAGCAGCTAATGTGCAATGTACTATTCGTAATTTGCATGAAAGCAACTCCCTTAGGTTGAGATTTGTGGAGCCACTAAGTAAGATTTCCCCATTCCTCTTTTTTTTTTTTTTTTGGTAACAGCTTTATTGATTTATAGTTCACATACCATACAGTCCATCCACTTAAATTATAACATCCAATGATTTCTAGTATATGCAGAGTTATGCAATCTATAGTCAATTTTAGAACATTTTCATTACCCAGAAGAAACCCTGTATTCTTTAATAGTCAAACCCCATTTCCTCCCAAGCCCTTCAGCCCTATCTAATCTATTGGATTAGTCTATTCTCTGTCTCTGTAGATTTGCCTATTCTGGACATTTCATATGTGTAGAATCATTTAGTACATGGTCTTTTGTGTCTGGTGTCTTTCACTTGGCATGTTCTCAAGATTCATCCATGTTGTAGCATGTATCTCCACTTCATTCCTTTTTATGGTTGTGTGGGTACAGTACATTTTACTTCTCCACCCATCAGTAGGTGGGCATCTGGGTTGTTCCCACTTTTTTGTCACCTACCCCTTTTAAGTCTCAGTCCAACTGAGAAATAGATAAAGGAATCAGGTGGTTGGAGAATAAAGCATCAGCCTTATCAATGCTAAAGATGATAATAGCAAAAGGCTTAGTTCTCTAACTCCCTATACTACAGCTCTTCTTCCCACTCCTTCTCTCTGCTCCCAGAGACTCAGGGCAGAGTCTGCTCCAGTCATTTTACTTCAGTGATGAGCATAGACTATGTTCTGAGGACAGCCTCCTTCACATGAGAGAAAACAGAAAGGACCAAGCCATGTACTTTCTCTGGGAGAAAGAGAGGAGAATGGTGCCCAAAAATTCAGAAAGGACAGATTGTTCCTCCGAGTAGGAGCCAAGGGGTGGGAAACTGGGAGGAAGATGGAATGATTTCTTCTAACAATAAGAAGACTGGCATTTTAGCTACCTATCTTATCAGTTAAAGCAAAATGTATTTTTTCTTTGATTTTGAATTATTAAAAGTGCCATCAATCAAACATATAAGGAGTTGAGCAGTTTAAATGATAGCATTTATTAATTTTGATATAACTTATTGCCCCATATTTTATAGGTTTCTTCACCAACTGAAGGAAGATAATTCTGAGTTAATTAATAAACTGTGGACTGATATTCAGCAAAAAATAACAACACAGTCCCAAAACCCTCCAGAAACTCCATCACCTGCCCCTCCATCAGGAGAACAAAAAGGTTTGTTCCCCCATTGTATTATTTCTCACAGAACAGTAACTTGTTTTATTATGTTCTTCCTTAAACAATAATCTTTAAAGGATTATTATTTGGGTTTTGACTGACTTTAGCTAATTGAATGAAATACTGATTGATCTGTTCATTAGAATGCTTAAAACTTTTTTTTGCTGTTCACTTGAGATTCTTTTGGAAATATTTTTTCCCTTAGCTGCTCTGAATGCTACCAGTGCTGTCAAGAGAATCCAGACCAGGCTTCAATCTGAAGAATCTACTGAGACTCTAGACTCAAGCTATGTTGTGGGACAAGTGCTGAACTCAAGGAAGCAAAAACAGTTGTTAAAGAAAGGTTCAGTCCCTCAATTTACAAAGATGAATTATTAAATGCATAACTTGATACAGCTTCCTTTATCTCTTAGTAAAGTTTTTTCCTTTAAACTCATCCAGTTGGAGCCAGCTAATTAGACTTTTCTGAATGGTAGCTAAGAAATGCCTCCAAATACATAACAATGTAACTCCATAGAAAGGTGGTTCTAGTACATTCATTATAGATAGTGTAAACCTGATATAGACTGTATTTTTTATGAGAAATGGTGATAACTTCTATAAAAACCTTTTGTAAACTGTGAATAACAGTCAGTGGTTTTTCTAGTAGCTTGCTGGTATAGCTTTTCCTGGTCTTCTAATAGAGTGACTTCTGTCATTATCAGTGAAAGGAAAACTGGATTCCAGTGCTCCTTCCAAGCAGAAGAAGAATGTGTTAACAGCTAGCACAGCCTCCACAGACTTACCAAACAGCAATAATTCCAGCCTGGATGTCCTCAAACACATGATTAATGAAGTGGAACATGAAATGGGAGAATATGAACGGTGGACAGGACGTGAGGTCAAAGGACTGCAGAATAGTCAGGGGCTTACAGGCTTCACTCTGTCACTGGTGGGTTCCCTCTGTCGCCTGGTTCGGTACCTTAAAGAGGTAAGAGCAAGAGGTTATTCTCCTCTACAGAGTGCTGGTAGAAACATTTGGGCTTTTTTCCTCTACACTTAATTTATTGCAATTTCCAAATGAAGTATAGTAAAATTTGAATAGCTTTGTTTAAAATATCTCAGTTTTAGATTATCTGCAGTAAGGTTTTATCCTCTTAATTTTCCTCTACATGCCAATTTATGTATCCTATAGTATAAGTGATGTTGATTTTAATACAAGCTGTAGTAAATTATTAGTAAGGTAAATCTACTATAAATAACATCATGTCTTATGCTGACATTGAATATATTGTTTGGCAGTATTAAATTCAGTAGAACTACTAAATGTGTCCTTGTTCTATTGCTTTTCTCTGTGTTCCTACTCCTACTTTAGTTTAGTTTGGAGAGTGGCATGCCTGTAATCTGTAGACACAGATGGGGAAAATTCTTCACGTTATCTGTGTGACTACTTGGGCTTTATCTGAAGTAGATCTTTTGTTGTTCTGAAAATAATTTATAAGAGAAGCAAGAATTATTTCTGTAATAATTTTTGAATAACCAGTCTTCAGAATGCTGAGGAATTAGTGCTACATTTTATCTTTCAAAAAACCTATTTAAACTATTATCTTATATTTTATACATTTAAATTTGTTAAATAGAAAATGTTCAAGGACATTTTATTATTAAAATAGTTGGTTCATCACTCTAATTCAGATGTTACAATTTCTCTGGAGCTGTCTTCCTAAAATTACTTTTTAGTGAAATATTTATTGTACTGTCAGACTTATAAAAGTCTTATCATTCTTCTATCCTTAAATTAGGGTTCTCCAGGAATGTACTTTTGGCTCTCTGAAAGCATTACAGGTTTAGTAGCTTCCACTTTTTAGCTAATGACTTGCTTTACAAAGTTAAAACCATTTAAGCCTGTTGTCATTTATTTTTTATTTTATTTGAACAAACTTAGTTGTTGAACTGGTGATCATAATCGCATGGCATGAAATTCAAAGAAGCAGAAGGTTATAGATGAAAATTCTCATTCCCACCCTTAACTTCCATTTAACTAGTTTGCTTCCCTGTAGCCAGCAGTCATTACCAGATACGAGTGTAGATGCTCTGTATATATTCAAGCAATATGTATATGTCCCTCTCTCCACTTTATTCGGCAAAAATTGTACTTATTTAAGTCTGTATACCATTCTGTTTATTATGTTCTATATAAAGAAGGGAAAAGGATGCAGCATTTCATTTTAATGCAATATAAACCTTTTAATAAAAATATGTCATTCTTACTACTGTCACATATACTTTGTATTATTTTCTTTGACAGCTTTGAATAGAAACTCATAGTTTTCAGTATTTGATGCTTTTGATGGGAGTTTATTTTTGGATGGGAATTTTATTATTGATGGAAGTTTATTTTATTTTTTTTGTAGAGTGAAGTCCAACTGCGTAAAGAAATAGAGACGAGGCAGCACCTGGAACAAATGTTAGGTGATCATCGAGAACTCATTGATGCTCTTACAGCTGAAATTCTTCTCCTTAGAGAAGAAAATACTGCTACCCAGGTACTTAGATGAGATCCCAACTTTTCTGTGTTTAGTAGAATAAGGTATCTTTAAGAGTATGTAAGATTTTCTTTTAGTTGCCTTTGGTTTAGTTGTGCTGATGTGATTACTTATCACTTCCTTATTATCATCAACAGTAGCTTTTATGGAACATTTATTATATTGGAGATACTATAGTAGAAACTTGAACTACAAATAAAATACAGAATAAGTCTGCTGTCTTTAAAAAAACATACTATTATTGGGGAAGACAATCTACATTTAAATGGTAACTACCAACTACTCCTAATCCAAAATGTGAAATAAATTGTTGTGATAGCTACTTCTAATTTCAAAACAGCAGAGGATACAATTTAGGAAGCTTCCTGTAATCATATGCCATTTATTTAAAGTTGTTTGCAGTATCTTCATATTTATTAGATAAGTCCTCTTTGCCACTTGTCTAGCTAATTGCTCCTTTTTTTTAAAAAAAAGACACAGTATTTCTTCTAGAAACCAATTATACTGCCTCAATGGTGCATTAAATATTCTTAATTTGTGCTCTTTTTGTTCTCTCTGGATATTGCTCTCACTGCATTTACCAAGTTGTGTTACACATACATGTATACCTGTAATCAAGACTGAGCTGCTTGAGGGATGCCTGGGTGGCTCAGTCAATTAGGCATCTGCTTTTGGCTCAGGTCATGATCTGAGGGTCTTGGGATCAAGTCCGGCATTGGCCTTTTTGCTCAGCAGGGGGCCTGCTTCTCCCTCTGCCTGTTGGTCCCCTGCTGGTGCTTGCGCTTTTGCTCTTTCTCTGACAAGTGAGTAAATAAAATCTTAAAAAAAAAAAAGACTGAGCTGCTTGAGCAGAGATGGTTTTATTCATCTCTTTGTTCTCCAGTGATGGTTGTTATTACTTTTATTTGTTAGCCAAAAGAGACTGGAAAAGCCATAGTTAGTAGGCAAGTTGTGTTGTATCGATGGACATTAGATATAAGACATGCAATTTTTTAATTGATCTATACATTTTACATACCACTTAATTATCTTATAAAAGTGTACAATTCAGTGGTTTTTAGGATATTCACAGAGTTGTGCACCAGCACCGTTATCTAATTCCAGAATGTTTTCCTCACCCCAAAGAGAAACCCCAAGCTTGTTAGCAGTCACTCTTTGTTCTCTCCTCCCTACAGCTCCTGGCAATTACAAATCCACTTTGTGTTTCTATAGATATGGCAGATGTGGATATTTTATATAAATGGAATCATGCAATATGTAATCTTTTGTGTCTGATCTCTTTCACTTAGCATAATGTTTTCAGGACTTAACTATGTTGTAGTATGTGTCAGTACTTTGTTCCTTTTTATTGTCCACTAATATTCCATTATAAGGATAGACCTCATTTTGCTTATCTGTTCATCAGTTGATAGACATTTTGAGTTGTTTCTACCTTTTTGTGTATTATGAATGAATAATGCCGCTATGAACATTAATGTATAAGTATTTGTGTGAACTTAGGTTATCAATTCTCTTGGGAAGATGAGTAGTTTTAAAATGTACTAATTGAAAAAAAAAATAAAATATACTAGTTGGCTCAACAAATTGTATTGATTTGGGCCTGGCACTGATTTTGGTGCAGGAGATACCGTTGTGAACACAGAAGCAATCTTTGCTGAAGTTGTGAAAAGTGACCATATTATTAATCTATTTTGAAGGCAAACAGTAGGATTTTTCTGATGGGTTGGATTTGGATATGGTATAAAGGAAAGGATGTGAGAGGAGTCAAGGGTGATTCCAAAGTTAGGGGTGAGCATTTAGAAGGATGCAGTTGCTATTGATGAGTTGGGAATGTTCAGAGGGAGTTTGTTTTTGTACATGTTAAGTTTGAGAAGCCTATGTGAGTTCTAGGTGGAGATGCTGAATAGGTCATTAGAGATGATTGTGGAATTTGGGAAAGATTTGAGCTGGTATGGAATTGTTCAGTATACTTTATTCAGTAGTCCCACTAACAATCCTGACCATCTGTAATTTTTATAAAATGTCTATACATTTTGAATACATATACATATATATATGTGTGTGTGTATAATAAATACCTCTTATCTCTGTGTATATACTTTTTCTTAACCTTATTTTATATTTTATATAATTTCTTATTGGGTCATGTTTATCAGTGTAAGTGCCTGTGTAATATTTTGTTTAATTATCTTGAGTCAGTTGATACCATTTATATAAAGAAGTTTTATAGATCAAAAGCACTGTAAAAAGGTTAATTCTTATTGTTGTACGGTAGTGTATTTATTAACTAAAAATATTCTGTGATACATTTAACCATTCCTCTGTCATGGGACTTTTTTTTTTTTTTTTTAAATATTTTATTTATTCATTTGACAGATAGATCACAAGTAGGCAGAGAGGCAGACAGAGAGAGAGAGGGGGAAGCAGGCTCCCCGCCGAGCAGAGAGCCCGATGCGGGACTCGATCCCAGGACCCTGAGATCATGACCTGAGCCAAAGGCAGCGGCTTAACCCACTGAGCCACCCAGGTGCCCCTGTCATGGGACTTTTAAAACATTTATGATTATGTGTTCTTACAAATGCATGACTTTAGTATTTGAACGAAAGTCCGAAGTTCCTAGAGGAGTTAAAGTAGTGATACGGTTCTACATGTCTAGGTGATGATCTGAGGTCTGATATGCCAATGATATTATTTCATTCTTTTTTCTCCAGGCAAGACTTCAGCAGTACATGGTCACAACAGATGAGCAACTTATATCGCTGACACATGCCATGAAGAACTGTCCTGTGATAAAAAGCAACAAAGAGTATCAGGCATCTGAAAGGGGATCCACTAGCAGGAAAATGATAGACAATCTGGGTGAGTGTGGTCTTATCATCCCAGGTTGGTATAAAACACAGGGTAAACAAAACTGTAAATTTATATGTTATAGGTCATGTATACATAGATAGCATTGTCACGATGACAGTTGCCATCACTATTTCCAGCTAGTATTTGTTGGGTGCTTGCACTATGTCAGGCATTTTTTAAGTGTTTTACGTGTATTATCTCATTTAGTCCTCGTGATAATCTAATGAGGTAAGTGTCATTGTTATCCCTACTTTCAGGATGAGAAAACCAAGGCTTTGAGAGGGTTGGTAGCTTAGCAAGATCACACAACTAGAAAGTAGCAGAATTTGCTTCCTAGACCACTGGGGCTTTAGTGCCAACACTTTTCATCACTGTGCACCAGGTTCAGGAGGAGAGGAGATGGTCTTGGAAAGAAAAAGAAATACTGAGTTTTAGAAATTTGTAACTTTTCTTCATTTGTGGTGATATTTGGAAAGCCTTTCTTCACTTCCTGTGCCA
The DNA here is from genome assembly GCA_003697995.1 of Taxidea taxus jeffersonii. Taxonomy (NCBI): domain Eukaryota; kingdom Metazoa; phylum Chordata; class Mammalia; order Carnivora; family Mustelidae; genus Taxidea; species Taxidea taxus. Next base: position 119,571 of record ML103099.1, read on the forward strand.
TCCTATGTCAGAGTCTGAATAGGACAGTTGAGCTTTTTCATGTTTTTTGCTTCTAAATAACGCTTTGATGAGTGTTTATGTGTGGTAAGTATTTTATGTATTTAGGGGTGTTTTCTCAGGAGGGATTCTGAGAAGTGGCTGACTAACATTTAACTTGCATGAGATAAATTCAATGGCTGAGGCAGGTCTCAAGGACTAAGTGCTTTTCTCAAAAGCAGCCCCTTCTTCCCAATGCTGGCCCCTCGGGAGCCTTCCCTGTGAGTTACAGCTAAAGGACAATATGGCCTAGAAAGTGAAGACTCTAGAGTCCATGTGATTTTGCTTTCTGTGGAAATGCATGTAAGTATAAATACCTGCAGTGTATCCATAGTTACAAGTGCTGACAGCCTCTCATCTTCTTCAGAGGGCCCTGTTGTAAATGCTAATGTCTCCATGCCGTTGGCGTTCAGAGCGGAGGAAGTGGATGAATTCACACAGGAAGACTTGCCTGTTAAACTGTCTCAGGTGCCAACTCCCCGGGATAGTGTGAATCTGACTAACAGTTTTCCCGCACATATATTTGAGCCAGCTGTGTTGTTGACACCACCCAGGCAGAAGAGCAACTCAGGATTCTCTCCCTTGCAGGACGGTAAGCAGGCTTCTTCTAAAGCTGCCTGACAGTTGTTTTTTTCTGCTTTATGTATGTAACGTACTGTGTCCATTGTTACCCAGTATAGGGAATTCTGAAAGATATTGATTGCCACACATAACCTTTAAGCTAAAGGAGGGTTTTTCAGGGTTGTTTATATCATGTGTGTTATACTTGTGGTGAAATATCATGTTAAATTTCATTATGTATCTGTTCTATTAGACATTGTAAGTATTATATCAGATCAAAGGATTAGAGTCCTCAGCATTCAAATGAAGAGTAAGGGAAATCCTCCTTTCCCCATGGGCCAGGAGCATAGGAAAGGGTAAGAAACAAGAGATTGTACTCCAGAGAGAGAATAATGAAAGTTTAGCCAAGGAAAGGTAAGAACTGTGACTATAAGGATTTTGTAAGTCAGATTTGGTTATTAACCTCTTTCTCATTGAAATTTCTTTAGCTTAGTCAGTTGAGGTAATTTTATAATGAAAGTTGATCAACAGTTAAAAATAGATTTCCAGTCACTTTTTGCAGGACATATATAGAGTTTAGAATAAATATTTTAATTTTTTAAAAATTTATTTATTTATTTATTTATTTATTTGACAGACAGAGATCACAAGTAGGCAGAGAGGCAGGCAGGGAGAGAGGAGGAAGCAGGCTCCCAGCCGAGCAGAGAGCCCGATGCGGGGCTCGATCCCAGGACCCTGGGATTATGACCCGAGCCGAAGGCAGAGGCTTAACTCACTGAGCCACCCAGGTGCCCCTAGAATAAATATTTTTAAAATTATTGTTAATCCTTAGCTCAGAGATTCTTAACTTGGGGGCTCATGGATGGTCTTCAGAAGTACCGTGGAGTGTTCCATTGTTTGGAAATTATGTTTATTTGTCCACCTGTGCATTTTTTTCTGGAGTTATAGAACCTTTTTTTAAAAAATAATTCTTCAGTCAAAAAACTACCTAAGACTCTCCTCCAGTGTTTTTAGAAAAATGTTATTCAGCCCTGATTTGCATACATTTTTTATTTCTTTAAGTGTTTACATTCTTACACAGGGGGAGAGAATAATAACTTTTATTGTCACTGGAACTTAGAAATTTGGTCAGATTTTCTGTACCTTCTTTTCAATAAAGGACCTGAAGAGGCTGTAAGAGTTAAAGAAAATGACAAGTCCTTGCCATGATAAGATTTGTTTTGGCATATATTATGTGACTGTAAAGTCTGTCAAGTCTTTCTGGTATACAGAGACAGTGCTAGGCTGAGGGTCAGAAGTGCTAGAATCTTGGCCCCCCTCCGGTGACTAGCTGGGAGTCATGGAGCTAAGACACTTACCTTCATTTTCCTAGCTCCAAAATGAGAGATTTTTCTTTTATCTTTAATGTTCCTCTGGCTCTACAGTTCTGTGAAATGGTATCTCCTCTTTAGAAGCTAGAGAGTATTGTTAACTCTGATTAGGAAATATGATTTCAGTTCTGATTTCTGTTCAGGTTAGATTTTCATTCCTCAAAGTAATCGTTCAAATGTTTACATGGTATTAGTATGCTCATCTAATGATCTCTTGAGATATAAAGTATTTCCCACTGGTGATAGGAAGATAGCTTGAAGTTCTTTCTTTCTTTCTTTCTTTTTTTTTAAAGTAGGCTCCACCTCCAGTGTGGAGCCCAACATGGGCTTGAACTCACAACCCTGAGATCAAGACCTGAGCTGAGATTGAGTTGAATGCTTAACGAACTCAGCCACCCAGGCACCCCAAATTCTTTTAAAGAAACAATTACCATAAGTATTTTTACTCTGATTACAAATATGCTAAATGCTCACTAAAGCAAATTCTTTGGGGGCTGTTATAGACACCACTTTGTTAGCAGGTTTGCCCTGAAAATAATGCCATACATTTCTTTTACAGTGTGCAGATGGAATAACCTTTGAACATGTATTCTTAGTTGGTGAGGTTTTGTCATATTTTTCAGCATTTTATTTAGAATGCCCACATATAAAGACTTGTTCAGTTAAGCTGAACATGTAGATAAAGGTGGGAGGTACATAGAGCCCTTTATCAGCCTTTGGTTATACTCTGGAATAGCTCTGTCCAATAGAACTTTCTGTAATGATGAAAATGTTCTGTGTCTGCTCCATTTATATTGGTAGCCGCGAGCATCAGGGGGCACTTGAAATGTGGCTAATGTGACTGAAGAACTGAATTATTAATTTTATTTAACTTTAATTAATTTGTTTAATTTAATTTAAATTAAATTAATTTTAATTAAATTTAATTAATTTTTAATTAATTTTATTAATTTTAATTAAATTTAAATTAATAAAATAAATTTAATTAATTAATTTTAATTAATTTTAATTGAATTTGAATAACTGCGTATGTCCAGAGACTCTTGTAATGGATCGCATTGCCCTGGAATTTCCCATCATAGATCATTTCTGTTAGCTACTGTTTGACTTCTGCTTTCTTTTACAGCCATACTTTTTGAAAGAGTAGTATATATATGCTGTTTTCATTTTCTTATCTCCCATTCATTCTTCATTTTCAAGTGTCAATTCTAATTTATATTTTGATATGGTTAAAAAAGGCACATACAAGGGTCTTTTCCTCTTTCATCTTTAGGGCTGCCCTAAGAGGGACGTATTTTTTCCCAATTTGATTTCTGCTTATCTTGTGGTAGTCGCCATAATTTGTGACTTCAAATACTTTCAATCTCTTCTTTGTTAACTCTATGCAGTATCTCTTGGCTTTCTACTACAAAAGACCGGGATACTAGCTCTGCTTCTCTTCTGGCTCTCCTGTGCTTCCACTTCACATCTTCACTCAGTCTACATTTCCTTTTACTGTATTGAGTTTGGTGACATTTACTATATTCCATTACTACAATTATGTCTTCTGTGTCTTGTCTATGGATGGATACTGAAAGTTGAAAACAAGTGACTATTTTTTTGTTTCTCGATCTGTTGTTACTGTCAGTCTTTGTGCCACAGGAAGGAAAAAGTTCTTAGTATGAAGATCAAAGTGAATTTATTTCACTTAATCAGTTGTTCAGAATATTTAAGTTTGCTCTATATTTATACTGACTTTCTTCCTCAGTTTTTGTTTTGCCTGGAGTTTCAAATTGCTTTTACCCTCTTATTTACACATGAATAATAGCTTCTGGTCCTTTAGTTATACTGTGGTGGCGCAGAATCCGCTTCCTTTCCAGAGATAATTCGCGGAGTTCTTCCACCCCACTCCAGTCTGCACTGATTGCTCACGGGCCCACCACACACCTCTTACCCTGGGACTTGCTAATGTCACACTCCTAGGTTGTATTTACTATTTCCTGGATTCCATTTATTCCTCTTTGATTTTCTCCCACAGGTTTCTGAAAGAAATCATTAGAATGGGTGTATAGACGGTAAATCCTAAGTTCTTAAAAATCTGAGAATATTTTTACTTTTTCTGTTATGCTTGGTTGATAATTTGCCTAGATACAGAATTCTAGGTCCATAATCCTTTACCCTGAGAAATTCGAGGCATTGTTCTATTGATTTTTAGTATCTGGTGTTGCAGTTCAGATGTATGATGTAATATCATACATCTAACTTTTATTTCTTTGTATTTGACCTACTTTTCCTTTGTGGAAGCTTTAGAATTCCTTTATTTTTATTCTGACCTTGCATAAGGTGTGTCTAAATATGTGTTTGGTTTTTTTTTTTTTCTTTTTTTCTCTCTCATTGCACTATGAGGCAGTGGTGGGACCTTTTGGACATGAAGACACATGACTTTCTTCAGTTTTAAAAAATAGTATATTGACCTTCTGGATCATTTTCTTATGTATTGAGCCTTATATCTTCCTTCTTATATTCTGGAAGATTTTTTTTTCACTTTATATTCAATCCTGTCTTTTATTTATTTATTTTTTTATTTCACCAAGTTATATTTTTAATTTCTAAGCAATAGCCCCTTTCTTAGTGTTTCATTATCCTTTTTTCTTTGATGCTTATTACAAATGCATTATCTTGGGGCACGTGGGTGGCTCAGTTGGTTAAATGGCTTCCTTCAGCTCAGGTCATGGCTTCAGGGCCCTGGGATTGATTCTGGAATCAGGCTCCTTGCTCAGCAGGGAGTTTACTTCTCTCTCTCTCTCAAATAAATAAATAAAATTAAAAACAACAACAACAATAAACACAGCACAACAAAACAAAACAAATGCATTATCTTCCAGAAACTCTCTTCTGAGTATACCCTTTAGAATTTTATTACATTATCTTTTGTTTCTGAATTTTCCTTCTCTTCTTCTGTCTTTTGTCCTGTTTTCCTATCCTGGTTTTTCTATTTTGTGCTGTTGGTTTTCCTTATATGTCTGGTGATCCTTCATTGCCTATCATAGTTAAGAATAAATGACTGGACTGAATGTTATAGGTAGTTGGCATAGGTTTTCTCTTCTGGGGTATAGGTTGGTCTAGGTCTTTTTTCCTAATAGACTTTACCTTCAGCAGTTGCTTTGATTTATGGACATGCTTCATTAACTGCAGGCTTGCTTTTAGGGTATGTAAGTAGGATCCAGCTGTTTCACTGGGGCTATCACAATTGCCCTCTGCAATGCTATTTTTTCACTTTTGAGGATGACTGGGGCAAGTAGTGAGTGAGCACAGCTTGACCAACATAACTATAAAGTAGATGAACTTTCAAGTTATTCAATTTTCAGCCTACTTCTCACTTTCTTCCTCTGCACAGTCAGCTTTGAGCTAGTGGCCTTTTTCAGGTTCTCCCAGAAAGACTGCCTTTTACCTATCGCTTCTTTATAACATATACATGTTCTAAACTCTGGCTTCTGCTCAATTCATTCTTTCATATACTTCCCATCCACTTTTAGTCTTTCAGAAATGTGTCAAAATAATCTCATTTGCTAATGACTCTCTTCCTAGATCATAATCTTCACTGACGTGGGTTTATTTATTTTTTTATTTCCTTGCTGTCAGTGAAAGAAGGTGAGTCTGTAGTCTTGAACTAGGAGCATCTGTCTTCCCATTTCTCTCCCTATTGGGTCATTTCCCCTAAACTACTCCTGCTATGGGCTTCAGTGGCCTCCAGGTTAGTAACTCCAGTGTACTTTTCTTCTTTCTGCTTCTAGGTCTTACAGTAGTATTGTATGTGGTTAACCACTCCCTTTTGATTTCCTTCAAACCATGTTCTTGTAATATTTTTCTAACCATTCTGGCTGCCCCATTTCAGTCTGCTTTGCTAGCTTCTCCTCTTTATGCAGCTCTGCATGTTGATTTCCTCATGTGTCGGTATTGGTTTCTTTTCTCATTCAATTTTTTTTCTCTAGATAATCTCAACCATGCTCATTGCTCCCAGTACTGTCTATATGCCGGTGACTTCCAGTTTTGTATCTTCACCTAGATGAGTCTTAAGCTTCTGACCCATGAACCCATTTGCCTGGGGGGATATTTGGATAAATCATCAGGCACTTAAGCTTATCCTGTTCAAAGTAGAATTCTTGATAGCTTCCCTTCCCCCAAATCTGTTCTTATTTTCTCCATCTCTGTAAATCATGTCACCACCCACTCAGTTGCACATGCCATCTTGATCTGTGTGTTTCCCTTACTCCCCACTTCCAGTTCATCTCTCTTAGTTCTATTGCCAAAGTATTTATTTCTCAAGTGTACCCACTTGTCTCCATCTCTATAGCCAACATACCCTCATTGGAGCTATCATCATCTTTCTCCTAGACTACCACAGTACAGTGGCTTACTGGTCTCCCTACTTCCATTCCTGGATCTTCCAATTAACACAGCATTTAAGAAATATGAATTGAGTCATTGCCAAACTTTCTCCATATTTCATTGATCTTGGATTAAATTACAAATTCCAAACATGGCTTGAGTGAGAAATATTTCTGTACACCTCTCTAATCTCATATTTTTCCAGTTCTCCCTTGTTACTGTATTACACTAAATTGGCCTCATTTCTTTGCTCTTTCCTATTTTTGGGCATTCACATATGTTGTTCTCTCTGCCTGTACTCTTCTTTGCTCTGCTTTCTGCCACATATGTAATCATTTTTGAATTTTACTTCTTCAGAGATGCCTTTCCTATCTTCAGTTTATAGTAGTTATTTATACTCCCTTATTTATACTCCCTACACCCCCAGTATTCCCAGATATGAGTTAATACATGTATTAAAATGTGAATTTGGCAGACTTTTTTTTTACAAGGATACTGATAAAGCCTTAAGGAATAATAAAGCCTCTGTATTTGATTGTTTGAGGTGGCACTGCTGGTATATTCCCTGCTAAAATAATTTAGGCATTCAGAAGCCAGACCCTTCTCTTGAAATACATTTCTAACTACCATGATGAGTAATGAGATGATTGTAGAGCCAGTCTGTGGCTAAATGATGCATGTTTATTCTGTTTTAATTTTATCTACAGTATTGAGGAGGACTGTTCAAACTCGTCCTGCTCCACGAATTCCTCCAACTGTGGAAATAATTGAGAAGGAACAAGATTGGGAAAAGACGACCTTCCCTATTGACACAGACAATCAGAATTCAAGTGAAGAGAGTCATCTCTTCACTCAGAGGTGGAGGGTGTCTCACATGGGGGAAGATCTGGAGAACAAAGCCCAGGCTCCTTTTGTTAACCTCTCACAGCCCTTCTGTAGTTCCCATTCAAACAGTCAGCAGGCCAGAATCCCTGAGTTCTCAGAAGAGACCCCGGTACTGGGAGACGGGCAGCAGCTTAGAACAAATGAAGCATTAATACAACGAAAAGACATCATGGCACGAATTGCTGAGTTGACACTGCAGAATTCAGCTATCAAGGCACATCTGAATAATAATATTGGACCAGGAGGAGAGCAAGGGGATGGAGTTTGGGAATTAAACAAACAAGAGACAAGTCATGTGAGCGACAAGACTGCAGTGAGTACCAGTTAAGGGTTGACTAGAGACATTTAGGAATTTAAGTACTTTGCTGGAACAAAGCATTCCTGGATATCTTTGAGGCTGCTACTAGAAGGCTTATGCTTTGTCATATCCTCATCACAAAAAAAGAAAAGTTATTTATCAGTTTAACACATACAGTAAAAAGAGGACAACATAAAATAGAAAATGATGAAAATGAATGAGGAAAATAAGACAAGGGTAAAATGTGTAGAAAAGCTGAAATTAAGCTGCAAGTGAAGTTATAAATATAAAATGCAAAATTAGTATGAGTTTGAAAGCCTGCCATACAGCTGCATTTTAATTGAAAGCATTTTTACTCTTATAGGACTCATACAAGAGAATTATGTGTGGCTGGGCCTCAATTCATGAGGAGTTAATTTTTTAGGACACACAGTGCATTTTCCTGTAGAAATGATGTTTTGAAGGATTATTAAAGTCAGACTTTAATGTATGTATGAATCATCTGGAGATCTTGCTAAAATGCAGTTTCTGATTGAGCAGTTCTGAGATAGTACCTGTGCATTTCAGACAAGTTCTCAGATGGTACCGGACTGAGGATTATGCTTTGAATAGCAAAAGTCTGCGTATTGTAGTGAAGGAATTTTGTAGGCTAACCAGGTAACTTAAATCTTCATTTTCTTGTTCGTGGGGAGAAAAGGGATTCTAAATTCCAGCTAGCGACTGTTTATAACACATGTTCTCATGCTGGTCCCAGTGAAGGGAGACACGTCCTTTTATCCCTTTGTGAGCCACAGTGGCTCCTGTCAGGGCTCTGATAGCAGATGGAACAGTGTTTTAGCAGTGGGAAGGAGCTGGGCAGCTTTATGGATTAAGGATTCCAGAGGTGATTGCTTCTTTTTTTTAAGATTGATTGATTGATTGATTGATTTGACAGACAGAGATCACAAGTAGGCAGAGAGGCAGGCAGGGTGAGAGGGGGGAAGCAGGCTTGCCGCTGAGCAGAGAGCCCGATGTGGGGCTTGATCCCAGGACCCTGGGATCATGACCTGAGCTGAAGGCAGAGGCTTTAACCCACTGAGCCACCCAAGCGCCCCAGAGGTGATTGCTTCTATAAAGGCCTTTACCAGTGATAGATTGAGGGCTTCATGAAGAAGTTTAGGAAGGGATGGGGGTGGGGGATAAGGGCCACCTCTGTCGGCACAGGCTCATGGGAAATAAGGGCAGTATGAGTGTGGAGTCACAAGAGTAATAGTCAGAAGGGACTTGTAATCTTTAGCCAGGAACAAGTATTAGGAGTGGGCAGCTGCCATTGGTATAGACGTGTATAAGTACAGATTGCCTTAATTTTGAGTCATTGGAGGTATTTCTGCATTTGCAGAATTTTGACAGTTATTTGAAACAGGTAACTAGCTCTTGGTTTTAAAAAGGCAACAGAGTTAAAAATTGAGCTTGCCTGCTTTTCTAATTAGTATATAGGTTAGGCTAGCGAGGATAATGTGTTATTGTCTTCACCACCCTCTTTGTCATAATCCGAATTTCAGAGTGATCTTTAATTTAAAATGTTCTGTTTATGTCTCTTTTTTGTATTAATGGGTATAAGTTACAAGTTAGTGATTTCTATTAGGAATTTTTTTTTCTCAAAGAGACATATTTAACTAAATGAAATAATCAAGAATGACACATATATTCATCTCAGGAATTTTCATATTAAATTTATGTTATATTCCTTGGGTGGCTTTTTTACTCTACCTTTCATATTCTTTTCTAGTCACCACATTTCTCAAATTAGATATCTGAGGCCAAACATGGCTTGGGGTGTCTGACCCCTGGTCAAGAAGAGTGATAAGATTCCTAGAAATCTTTGCCAAATAACTCATGGTACATGTATGACGATTGGGATGATAGAAGCATCTCTCAAGGATAACAGATCCTCTTTTTTATACTGAGATTCAGACCACAGATCTATCATTAATAGACCTGTTACTTAGAAGTCAGGTCACTAGAAGTACTCTCTTTGCTCATGGGACCTTTTGTGTACCTCAGTAAACACGAAGAGATGCAGAGAAGCTTTGTCCCACAGACATTCTCCATGGACAGTGGGACTAGAGGGATTATGTGGTGCCAGTATCAGAAGGATTAGTATCCCTTTCCTTTAGCCCTAATTTTTCAATTAAATGACTTTTATTCTTTGCCTACTATTCAAGTTTACATATAGTAAGGGCTGTGAATACTAAGTAGCTGGCTCTTAGTGGAAGAGCTCAGTTTTACAAAAAGTTAAAATTGTTTGGATTGTTTTTAATGTGGAATTTGTGCCTTTTCTTTTTTTTCTTTAAGACTTTTCCAGCAACACAACCTCTTACATCAAGTAGCATGGAGGAGCGGATTGCAGAATTGAATCGGCAGAGTATGGAGGCTCGTGGAAAACTCTTGCAGTTAATAGAGCAGCAGAAACTTATAGGTCTGAATCTTTCCTCTCCACCAGTATCACCCATTCCATCACCTCTCAGAGCATGGACTGGTTGGTCACAAATCCATGATTTAAAAGCCAGACACACGAGAGTTTTTACTTTCTTGATTTTGCAAGTATATATTGAGACGAAAGAAATCTGAAAGCATATATTTCAGTGTCTTCAATTTCACATTGAAAGAAACAGACCTAAGTCACAGAATAAGTGACAGAAATAAGACTAGAAGGCCACTCTTCTGGTAGAAAGCTGTTCCGTGGTGCCTGCAGTTAATCTTTGGTGTCTAAGTTCTTAAGTTCCCTGATGTGTAAATGGGATTCATTACAGTGTATGATTCACGTAGGGCCTATGCAGTGGCTAAGTATAAAACATTAGCATCAAAATGATAATTTAGAATTTCATCAGCAACAAATTATGAGTTATTTTATTAAAACCAATTAAAACATTTTTATTTGTAAATTAAACTTCCCATTCTGTTATTTAGGAGTGTGATAAACCAGAGGGCTTCTGAATAACAGGCTAGTGACTGAAAAATTAGTTGTCATAATATTTACAAACAAAAGAGTATGGATGAAATGAAGTAGATCTTAAGTTGTTCTTTGGCAAAAATTGAATTACTAAGACCCTCAAGGGATAGAGCTGTATGAAGGCTATAGAGAGACTAATTTTGGCCCCAGGTAAAAGAAGGTTCTAATTGTGAGGGATAGAAAGTAATTATATCGTAAGTAGTACATTCCCTGAGGTGCTCAAGAATTGGTGTTTTAGAGGGATTCATCTGTCCTGAGGCTGGTTGAAGTAGGCTATCTTTAAGGTATCTGCCAATAAGACTTAAATGTTTTTTTTATTCCAGTGTAGTTAACATACAGTGTTATATTAGTTTCAGGTGTATGATACAATGATCCAACAATTCTATACATTACTCAGTGATTACTTAGTGTGCTCTTAATCGCCTTCACCTGTTTCACCCATCCTCCCACTCACCTCCCTTACAAGACTTTTTCTCTTAGTTACAAATCATTTCTTTTTTGAAACTTCAGACCTAGAAAGCAGACTCTTGAAAATTACTGGAAAATGACAGACAATGCATTTCCCCAGGGTCTTTTCTCTTTGCTTATTCTAGCTTCTTCATAGTTGTTCTTCATAGTCATGAAGTGTAGAGGCAACTTCTGATTAAATCACTCGATACGTTTGAACATCTACTACCTGCCACCCTGCTCTGGGCCCTTGGAGAACTGCTTCAAACAGGACAAATCCCTGTCCAGCATTATGAGATAATGTCTTTAGCGCTAAGTGCAATGAAGAAGAATAAACCAGATTACTCTTAAGAATAATTTTGTAATCTACATTAGACATCTTCTGTTTCAGTTGTTCTTTAAGTTTAAAAGTACTTTGTTTCTATTATCTTAATTAGTTCTCAACACACCCTGAGAATAGACAGAGCTGGTCTTACAACTTTTTGATACATAAGTAAACTGAGGGAAAAGAAGTGATTTGTCTGAAGTTCTAAAACAAATTGGTAAATTTACAAACTGCATTCTTTTTTTTTTAAGATTTTATTTATTTATTTGACAGAGAGAGAGATTACCAGTAGGCAGAGAGGCAGGCAGAGAGAGAGGGGGAAGCAGGCTCCCTGCTGAGCAGAAAGCCCAATGCGGGCTCGATACCAGGACCCTGAGATCATGACCTGAGCCAAAGGCAGAGGCTTAACCCACTGAGCCACGCTGGCGCCCCAAATTGTGTTCTTTTCATTCCAGTGGTTATATCTCCAAAATACTCTTTTTTGATTTCTCCAAGATATTCCTTTTTAAAAGTAAAATTCTTGGTTTCGTGGGTACCTTTATGCGCTATGATGATAAAGATATAAATAATCATATGCCATGCAAAACCTCTTTTGTTTTCTAGGGTAATGGAAGAATATGTTATACAATTAAATATGATTTCATTATCCAATAAAGCTCTTAAGTACTGATTCCTAGGAGCCTCTGTGAAACTGCCCAGGATAGACATTAAGTCTTTCATTAGTAGATAGTAAATATTTGTTAAGTGATAATCTACTTGTGAAATATTGAAAATGAATACAATTATACTTGCCATTGGCTATATGAGCTCTTCAGCCAACTTTCCCCTCCTAAGCTGATGCCTTCAGAAATCTAATAATGTAATAGATTTAGAGGATTTAAAGTTTTATTGAATGACTTCAGAAATTTTCCTTTTTAATTTTTTTGAAAATTTTAGATAAGTTCTTTGTGACAAAAATCTTAAGATTTTTAGGGCTAGCTCTTAATTTCTGTTTTTCACTTCCAGATCTGACATGATACCACTTGTCTGAAGATTCTGGCTTTCTATGAACTGGCATGCTACTGAATTGACACTAGTAACTAAAGTTTCTTGTCTCACAGTTCATTTTGAAAAACAAACAAACAAAAAATCCTTCAAGGGTGTCTGTGGGCCATAATGAAAATATAGAAAGAACCTCCAAATTTGTAATGTGAAACTTGCAGTAAGATAGAAATCAAGTTAAATTTTTATTTTATTTTAATGAAAGAAAATGAAATTAATATTTATTTTTATATTTTAGAAGGAGGAAAGAGGACAATTGAAGTATCTATTCCAGGAGCTGAAGCCCCAGAAAGCTCAAAATGCAGTACTGTCTCTCCTACCAGTGGGATAAATACCAGAAGGTAGGGTTACAATGTGAACAGTTACTTTAAAAAAAAAAAAATGTGGTGTTTCATTCTATTTGTGAAAAAAGAAGGTGCATAGTATCTAACTTAGGCTCAGACAGACTCACTCCTGTAGAGAAAATAAAGCAATTGGAGAGAAGAATTTCTGGGGAAAAAGAAGAGGAGTGAGGAATAGGCCTTAAGTAGAACAGTGTGGGTTGGCTGTTGAGAACAAAAATAGGATAATAGCACATATATAGAGCATTTTATAGGTTATAAAATTAGGAGATAACCTATGACAGACAGGGTGGGTAAAGTGACCAGTAGCATTTTTCTCCTTTATAATAAACTGAAGCTCATTGAGCTACTTGAGTGGTTTGCTTAGATGGGTCACATGGTTGGTAAAAGGTGGCACTGAGGGTGGACCTGGCTCTTCTGTCTCCACTCTCTGTGCTTACTGTGATATTGCTCTGCTGTTCCAGGGCTCTTTACTCTTCCAGCCTTACCCCTGCCCCTGCACATGCATCTTTCCCCTTTAATGTTAAAAATGTTACAGCATGATACTTGATGGTAGAAATTGTCATTATATACTCGTCAAAACCCATAGAATGTATAACACAAGGGTGAGCCCTGATGCAAGCTATGGATTTAATTAATAATGTATCAATATTATCTCATCAGTTGTGATAAATGTAGTAACCTGATGCAAGGTGTTAATAATAGGGGAAACTGAGAGCTATATTGGAGCTCTCTGTACTTTACATTTGATCCTTTTGTAAACCTAAAACTGCTCTAAAAATGGAAGTCTATTAATTAAAAGCAAACAAACAACTTAGGGTGGTAAAAATATGTTACAAATAATTGACCTCATTTAGACCTAACTCAGCCATTGCCAGAACTGAGATTTGTCAGTCTTATATAATTTTTGAAGGTTAATGATGATAGATCACACTCTCGCTCTCTTTTATTTCTCATAAATAGATCTTCAGGGGCTACTAGTAATTCTTGTTCTCCATTAAACGCCACCTCAGGAAGTGGGCGATTTACACCTGTTAATCCAAGAACAAAGGTATGTGATAAAATGTAATTGTGAAATGTGTGTAGGGGTCAGGGAAGGTGGCTGATTTAGTGATTTCCATTCTTAATTAGTCTTGTTATCCTACAGGTGACATAAAATTCTCAGAAGAAAAGAATTCCTAATTCACCTTTACTAGAAAAAAACCATTAAGGCATGTAGTTTCTTTTGTGTTCTAGGGTAGCTAAGGAATAAGGTAAAATTCAATAGGATTTCAACATAGACTGGAAATCACTGGTTTCAGGCAAAGCATTCCAGTAATGCAACAGGACATACAGGCGTGCCTTGAAGTCCCTTGGTGCTTGCTTTGGCTGTGTGGGACTGGGATATTCTGGGCCCTGGGCCACTTTTCTTGTCACTTTACCCTAGAGCGCTGTATTTGAGTGTGCCGCTGGTTAGAGAAGTTGCGGTTAATCAGTGTCATACATATTCTTCATGTGTTCTGATTTGCTGTAGATTAGATTAAGTAGTGAGTGCTTCAGTAAATATTGAGTATTTATAGCCCAGATTGTTATTCTCAAATATCCCAATTGTCTAACACTACAAGATTTGTCCTTTGCTGTTTCTTATATCCTAAAGAAGTTTTTATTTTTATTTTTTATTTATTTATTTTTAAAAGATTTTATTTATTAGAGAGAGAGAGCGAGAGAGAGAGCGAGCACAGGCAGAGTGGCAGGCAGAGGCAGAGGGAGAAGCAGGCTCCCTGCCGAACAAGGAGCTCGATGTGGGACTCGATCCCAGGACGCTGGGATCATGACCTGAGCCAAAGGCAGCCGCTTAACCAACTGAGCCACCCAGGCATCCCCTAAAAAAGTTTTTAAAATAAAGATTTACTTATTTATTTAAGAGAGAGAGAGCACACATGTGTGCACACACATAAGAGAGGTAGGGGCAGAGGGAGAGGAGAGAGAACCTCAGGCAGATTCCCTGCTGAGTGTGGAGCCCAGCATGAGGCTCCATCCCACAGCCCTGAGATCATGACTTGAGCTGAAATCGAGACTTGGACGCTTAACCAACTGAGCCACCCAGGTGCCCCTAAAAAAGTTTTAAAGTAGACTGTTTTATATTTTGCCCTTAGTTTCTGGAATTTAGTAACAAATCTAATTTACTAAGATCAAATAACTTTGCTATTTTAAAAATTTGTACCTATAGTTTGTATAAAATGCTGGATTCATCTTTTATTTAAAATTTAGGTTTCCTCAATCAATCGGGATCTGTTGACCAGGGGAATTAGTTATTTGGGAGTGGCTCTGTTAGAAAATAAAAATTGTCAGTAGCAGTTTAATTTTCAGTATCATGTGATGACATAGGATAACTTTGATTCTATGTACTTGGTCTAAATAATTATAAACCCCGACTGGGCTCATGTTTCTGATTACTTTCTAAACCCATCTTGCATCTTTGTTCAACAGATGGAAAAACAGAATGAAGAAGGCTGGTTTGCTCTTTCTACCCACGTGTCATAAATGAAGTTCGTTGTATAGAATTTGTTTTCAGCAGTATATTCTTGGGCTTCCACTCCCCTTTCCCTCCTTCTGCTTTCAGGTTTTCTTGTCCTTTTAGATAAAACCTACAAAGATCTTGTAACTTAGTACTTATGGAACAAAGAATAAAGCAATTATTTAAATCTTAGATCTTTTCAAATAGATTTCCAACAACTAACCAATGTACAACCTCCTGTGAATTAAATTTTGATTATAGGGAAATTGAAGTTTTATATTGTAATAATTTCATAAGTATTGTAAGGTTTTGCTGAGTAATACATTTTTACCTTTATCATCTTTATTCAGGTTTTTTTTTGTCTAGTATATCTTAAGTGATGTGTTTCTTTTATTTTTTTCTGAAGAACTAAGTTGCTTTATATATAACTTATAATAAAATGGCTCTAGATGATTAAAGTCTGGCTTTCAGAAAAATTTAGCCCTCCCTTTGATTTCTTTTTGGGTAGGAATTTACTGTTGTCCATGGCTCTTTCCATCAAGTGGAATGTACAGCTTTAAAAAGTAGGTGTGGGGGCATCTGTTTACATTTGTTTATGCAGATAAGAGTGGTTGTATATATTATAAAATTCTTAGATAGTTTTTAAATGTGAAAATGTCATCAATAATTGTAATGTACATCAAATAAATAATGATCATGAGCTCGTGTCTAAATGCAGTGACATTGATTTATTGGTATATTTAGTGTTTGAAACAGAAATGAGTACAAAAGGTTGCTATCAACTTTCCCAGCCCTGAGTCTACAACACATTCAAGATTGTTTTCTCTAAAGCACCTGTTTGGCTCTCAGACACTGGCTTTTATTTTAAACTTCCTTTTAAAATTATCTCTGTCCTTTCACTGTGGGTTGGGAATTCGCAACCTGGTGTATTGGGAATAGGGCAGGGGAAACACATTGAAACTACTTGGGGAATTTTCTCAGACAGCACTGTCCCTCCTCCTGAGTTATTCGTGTTCTTTGAAGTGTCAAATGCAACTTTCATTTGGGCCTCTTCATCGTGGTGGCAAAAATACAATTTTTCCCTGGTATCATTGATTTTATTTACAGGAAGTCATCTGTATTCATTTGCATTATTGCAGATTCTTCCATCTCTAATGTACTTTTTAAAAACTTGGTGTTTAATAAATACTATCCCTGCCTGGAAAATATATATATATATGATATATAATACCATTCCTAATATTGAAATGTCAAGTTTTCTTCTTGGTCTGTGAATGCACTGTTTTTTTTTTTTTTTAAGTTTTTATTTAAATTCCAGTTAGTTTACATGTAATGTAATATTAGTTTCAGATGTACAATATAGTGATTCAACACTTCCATACATCACCTGGTGCTCATCACAAGTGCCCTTCCCAATCCCCATTACCCATTTCACCCACCCCCGTACCCACCTCCCTGCTGGTAACCATCCGTTTGTTCACTATAGTTAATGGTCTATTTCTTGGTGTGCCTCTCCCTTTTTCTTTTTCCCCTTCGCTCATTTGTTTTTTAAATTACACATATGAGCAAGATCATAAGGTATTTGTCTTTCTGTGACCGATTGACTTCTTTTAGCACACTGTTCTCTAGTTCTATCCACATTGTTGCAAATGGCAAGATTTCATGTGAATGTATTCTTTGGACTTAATTTCTATTAATTTCTCAACTGATTGGCTATTTACTTTTTCCCCTTTTATTCCTTTAAACTTTAAAAGCCATGGATCTCGACTTTGGGGGCACTGAAAAAAGACCAAACCAACTACCTGGGGAGTGAGGCGTTGGCATGACATTTATCTATCTGTCTGTCTATCTGTCCACCTGAGAGCACGTGTGTGAGGAAGCGGCACGAAGAGGGAGAAGCAGGCTCCCCAGTGAGCAGGGAGCTGGACACAGGACTCAGTCCCAAGACCCTGGGATCATGACCTGAGCTGAAGCCAGACGCTTACCCGGCTGAGCCACTTAGATATCCCTTGACATTTTTTAAAAAGCTGATTAAGGTGATTTAATGTGTAGCCAAAGTTGAGAACCAGTGCTCATTGGCAATCTGTGGAACTGACATTTAAGTATCCATCCTGTTAATAATTATTTTTGTTGATAAACTTCAAAAGTAGGTTTAAAAATTTCCCAAGAATAATAGATAACAGGGAAAAGAGCTTGCTCTCTTAGGCTTTCTAAAGCAGTGCTTCTTAGCCTTGGTTGCCATTAGGGTCACATAGGGACCTTCTAAAATTCCCAATGGCCAAGTCTCACTCCAGACTAGTTAACTTAGACCTGGGAGGAGGACAGAAACAAAATATTAAGAAACCTCCTCAGGTGATTCCAGTGTATAGCCAAGCTTGGGAAACATTATGAAGATATTTATCACCCCCAAATCATAAATTGGTACATATTTGGTTTTAAGTAACACTACTTTGGGCCCTCTATCAGCTTTCAGGGCTGGCTGCACCAGTGGGTTTCAAAGTATGGCCCTGACCAGCAGTGTCGGGATCACTGGGGTACTTGTTAGAAGTGAAAATTCATGGGCCCTGCCCTAGACCCATTGATCAGAAAATGTCTGAAAATAAGCCCCTTATGTGATTCTGATGCATGCTTCAAGTTTGGGAACCACTGATCTTAGCATCGCAGAGGGGTGAACCTTGCTATATTTGATGATGTACTACATTTGTATTCACTTTTCTAGTCCAAACTCAGATCACTTCTATTTCTTGTGTTAGGACTCAAGTTTTTGGCTAACATAGGACTTCTCCAAAATGCCCCAGGGGTGCTTGAGTGGCTAAGTCCATTCTTAGGTCATGATCCTGTGGTCCTGAGATGAAGGCCCAGGCTCCCTGCTCAGTGGGAGCCTGCCTCTCCCTGTCCCTCTGCCCTACCCTGCTTGTACGCACACTCTCTCTCAAATAAATAAAATCTTTAAAAAAAAAATGCCCCAGAAAGCTGCTAATCACTTGCTAAACTTTAATAAGATTTGCAGTTTTCCATATTACAGCTTGAGAGAGAAACTAGATAAATCCATAGTTAATGATACAATCATTCCTATGCTGAATGGTGAGATCATTTTAAGTTAGCAGAATTTAATAATAATTTGCTGTTTCCTAAGTGCCAGGTGCTGTTTTAGCCACTTTTCATGATTTTAAGATACCTTTAAGAGGTAGACACTATTACCTTCTTTTGCAGATAAAGAAACTGAAGTACCAGGAGGAATAAGTACTCTTAAAGTCACACAACTTAGACGTGGGGCCCCTGGGATGGGACATAGGGAGTCTTTGTACAAAGCCTATGCTATACTGCCATCTTTTTCTTTTTTTGACTCCAGAGTGGACTTTTTATTTCAAGATACCATGTGTAAAGGTTGGAGGAAAAATACCCAAGTCTGTCTGTCTCCTTGGCTGGGGCCCACTTGGATTTCCATACATGGTTTACACAACCACATGCCCCCACTGGCTAATGTCACAAGAGTTCTGAGTGTTGAGATATAAGGAAAGAGTAACAGTGGAAAAGTGTTGGGTCTGTGTTTTAAGAGGGGAGAAGAGAGAGGATTTCCCTTCCCCCAAGAACCCTGGGAGCAGACTATGCTGCCATCTTACAGTGACTATGGTATGCAAGTACAAAATCATAACAATAATTATAATTATAGCTATCTTTATTAAGCCATAACTGTGGTTATCTCATTAAAATCTCCAGTAAAACTAAGTTAGACACGTTTGAATGCCACCCACCTCCCCTTTACAGATGAGGAAATTGAGCCCTGGAGATGAAGTAAGTTGCCTAATGTCAGGGTGTATGAGGTAAAGTCAGGACTTGAAACTTTCTCTCTCTCTTTTTTTTTTTTTTAGATAGTGAACACATAATCAGGGGAGAGGGAGAGAGAGAATCTTCATCAGGCTCCATGCTCAGCACAGAGCCCAATGCAGGGCTCAATCCCAGGACTCTGAGATCATGACTTGAGCCAAAATCAAGAGTCAGATGCTTAACTGAGTCACCCAGGCACCCCTCCCTTTTTTTTTTTTTACAGAGAGATATCACAAGTAGGCAGAGGCAGGCAGAGAGAGAGATGGGGAAGCAGGCTCCCCACTGAGCAGAGAGCCCGATGTGGGACTCGATCCCAGGACCTGATATTATGACCTGAGCCAAAGGCAGCGGCCCAACCCACTGAGCCACCCAGGTGCCCCGTGTTTCCAGATTTTTAAAGATACTATGTAGTGAATTCTTTGTGGTTTTCTCAAATTAACATTGGACTCAGTGCTTTAGAGATTTCACCTGAAGATGTTTGGAGGTTGAAAGAAAACATGTTGAGAATATTATTTGAAAATGTAACTAACATGCTGTTTAAAAATAAGTTTATCCTATGTTTTCTGACTTTTCAGACACCCTGGATATACCATTTGATAATTAACAGCAAAGAAGATCTTTTAAATCAGGAGACTTTAAAAGTCAAAAATACTTGACTAAAGAGAGCATTTCAATACTACCAACAAATGCATGGAATGAAGTTTTTGGAAAATTGTGTAACATGGAAACCAATAAACACAAAATAGAATACAGCCTTTTAAAAACCAACTTTACTGAGAAATAATGTATATATAATTAACTGTATCTAAACTTAAAAAGAATAATTAATTGACTTTTGGCAGCTGAAACTACCACCACAAGACACATATTTGTCATCTCCAAAAGATTCCACCTGTCCCTTCAGTGCATCCCTCCCTTTACTCTAGCCCTAGGCAAAAACTGATGTGCTTTTTGTCATCATAGATTTGTTTACCTTTATCTAAAAGCAATCATACAATTGTACTATTTTGTGTCTGGCTCTTTCACTCACTTTAACTGAGATTCATTCATGTTGTGTGTGTCAGTGAGTAGTGTCCCATTGTATGGGTATTTATCCATTTACGTGTCAATGACCATTGGGTTTCTTTCTAGTTTCTGGCTATCATGAGCATAGCTGCTGTGAACATTCACGGACAAGGCTTTGTATGGACAGAAGTTTTTGTTTTTCTTGGGTAAATACCTCGGACATGGAATGGCCTGGTATAAGTTTAACTTTTAAAGAAACTGCCAAATGGTTTTCCAAAGTCATTGTTCCATTAGATTCCAACCAGCAGTCTATGAGAGTTCCAGTTGCTGCATATCTTCCACATTGGGTTCTGGCAGTTAAAAATTGTACCCACTGTGGTGGGTCTGCTGTATGTGCATTGTGGTGTGCATTTTCCAGAGGACTGCTGTGTTTGCTGGCCACTCATACCTCCGATACGGTGAAGTAGTCAAAGCCCTTTGCCCATTTGAAAAATTAGGTTCTAAGTTTTTTTCCCCCTTATTCAGTTGTAAGAATCCATTAGGCATTCTGTATACGAATGCTTTGTCACTTATTACAACAGTGTACCCAGTGTTAAAGTCCAGTTAGTTAACATACAGGATAATATTAGTTTCAGGTGTACCGGGTAGCCATTTTAAAGCAATGTTGGTAACCAGTGACTACTGCACGACAGAGCCTCTAAAGAGCAAACTGCTGAACCTAGAAATTCTGGGTAGGCCTCTACTTTGCACACCCCGCATCATGAGACCAAGGATCCCACAACATAAAATCATTTCCTTGTAAAAGCCAAAAGAGATAGCGGAGGCAAATAAAAACTCAATTAAAAAGCCTCAGGATGTAACTCTGCGGATGGTAGTGTGCAATCAGGGCCCCTCTGGGCCATTTTTTAAAATTGCCGGGCAGGTATCTAAGTATTCAAAAGTCATTTCATTTATCAATATAACATTCTTGGGATGATTATAATAGTATAAACTGGATATAAAACGAAAATGGGATAATAACCTGATAGAATGTTGCGCTTTTCTGTTCCGCTGGAACACGAGTCACGTGCCTGGAAACATCCGGAACCAAAGCCCAAGGAGGTTGAGTCCCATGGCCTCCGCGGGGGATTTCTCCCCCAGCGTCCCCGCGTAGCCGCCTTCAGGCGGCGCATGCGCCTCACCGCCCATCCGGTTCCGCCCACCGGGAGGAGGGGCGGCGTTGCCTGGTGACCGCCGTAAACGGAGACCTGAGGCTGGCGCTGGGACTAGGAACGCGCGGCCGAGATCCGTGCTTCGGGTAAGTTTGGAGCCCCGCAGCAGGGCAGTTCCCACGGCTTCCCCCTCAGATCTGTTGGCGAGTCAAGGAGCAGTGAGCCCCACTTGGACTTCTCTTAGGCTGAACTAACGTTCTCCAGGCTCGCTGAGACCTAGTCCTTCCTCCTTGGTGCGAGTCCGTTTAACAAACGCCGAAGTGACCGGCATTGGCGGGGATAGAGCTAGACGTCGTGCTTACAAAGTGGACACGGTTCCTGCCTGCCAGGAGCTCCTAATCCGTCTGAAGCGGAAGACAGCAGACCCCAGGAGTGCCAGTTAGACGGGTCTAAGCCAGAAGCAGGAAGTCTGGTGGGAAAGTGCCTGAGTTCTGGGGTCAAGCAAACCGGATGGCCCCACACTTAGCTGTGTGACACTTGTCAAGTTGACCCCTCTGCACTTCAATTTCCTAATATCTAAAAAGAAAGATGATAATGCTTACTTCAGGGGGTTCTTGTTACTAATTAAATAGGATATTGCAGGTAAAGTTGGTGCAGAGTAAATACTTTTGCATACAAGCAGATAGAGTAGCATACACGTACTCGTTGTGTCCAGCCCATGGTGAGTTGCCCCACGTGGCTGCTAGGACTTTGGAGAAGGACAAGGGACTAAGGAGGGACTAGGAAGGGGGAAAGTGACTGGAGATGAGGGACCTCTGTGCCATGCCAAGGAAGCAGAGTTCTTATTCTGTGGCATGAGGAGCCATTTTAGGTTTCAAACAGGAAAAGTAGCACCCTAAAAGCTGTGTTTTGGAACTACAAGAGGCAGGGTAGAAATGGACTAGAGAAGGGAGAGACAAGGTGTGAGGCTGTGGTAATGGTACAGGTGAGATGACATAACCAGGTGAGGGTGGTGACACTGGGAGTAGAAGGAAGAGAATGAATTCAAAAGGCTCAATGACTGTTCACTTGGCAACCGGACATAGAAACCAACTGCATGGGTGCACGGGAGGGAAGGGTTCAGAGTAATTGTTCTGTATTCTCATCTGGAAATTGCATGTAACTCACTGAGTTGTTTGGAGAAACGTGAAACAGTAGGTGCAGAATCCTTAGATCTGTGTTTAACACATGGTAAACATTCAAAATACATGGAGTATTATTATTCTTCGCACAGTGGTGTTTCACATTGTTAAGTAAAAACTGAGCATCTGTTTCATGTGACAATCTTTGAGTCTTAACATGGCCAGCTCTGGCACACTGTGGAGATGGAGTGTCTTCGTTTGTGATACTGAGGACCCTGGAAGCTGGGGAATGAATCTAACTAACGTTGCTTTTGGGACCATTCTGTCTGGTTTCTGGCCAACTTCCTTCTAGCAACACATGCCTTTGTACCACTATGTACTATGATTTTTTTTTTCCTTTATACTTCCTCAGGGTTGACTCAAAACTTGATAGTCTACTCAGTGAGGTGGTTAACGGAATTAGCCATAGGGTCGATCAGTGGAGCTGAATCTAATAAAGGGACATTTAAGAGAGTTCACAAATAGCCTCCCAAACCTAGCTTGTTCAGTTGTATGAGAAGGGACATGGTTGAGAACACACAAAGTATGCTGTAGTCATTCTGGCTGGTTACAAACTGATTATGATGAGTCAGTATATGATGAGCCTACCACCCCACCCCCAGAAGATAATGTAATACTAGGCTGCCTTAAAGGAATACAGTGTTCCCAACGGGTAGAGTAACAGTTCATCTCTTTTGGAAAATGTCTGGATCCTTCAAAGAAGATACAAAATTGGGAGGGATATTCAATGCATTGGGAATGAACTTCTTGTGTTATCAGGATGACGAAAAGAGTTGAAACCAGGTTGGTGAGGAGTAATTGAAATAATTGGGATGCTGTAGCTGGAAAAGAGAGGATCTAGGGAGAAAAGTAAAGTAGCTACAATTACTTAAATGGTTATAGTACACAGGAAAACTTGTATATGTCCCCAGAAGAACAAAGGCAAAATGGATCTAAGTTGTAGGGAGGCAGATTTCAGCTTCGTATAAAATGAACTAAGAACTAGAGCGGAGCATTAACAGAATGTGCTTACTCACTAACCTGAAATGTTTGAATTGAAGCTGACTGATCATCTCTTGAAGTGTTCCTTCATTTGTTCATTTACTCAGGAATGAATAAATTTATCCCTTCAGCCATTTTATATACTGACTTTCTAGGTGCTCTGCTCTTAAAGCTCTACTGTATTAACTTAATGAGATCTCAGAACAACCTTATGAAGCAGGTTAAACACCTGTTTAACACCTCACAGGAGGTGTAAGAAGGAGAGCCAGGCTATAAGCATAGTCAGGCTGACTCTAGCCAGTTCTCAGCCTGACCAACGCGGGAGTCTGCTTTTCTAACAGTGCTGAGCTTAATGTTGTAGATGTGTGACTGTCACTGGGTGGGAGGTTGGACTAGATAAGACCTCTTTCAACTGTCTGAAGATTCCATGGTCACATTTATTGAGCTCTGGCTGTACTGGAGAGAATTTGTAGTAATTATGATAAAAACAACTACTATTTTTGAGTACCTACTGGTACTCAAACCCCTGGTTTACTCAGTAAACCCCTGGTCCTTTAAGCCTAGCTTCTTATCTTTGGCTGCACAAAAGAATTACCTAGGGAGTGAGAGCCTGAGAAGGGTATGCTATGAAAGTTTTCCAAGTGATTCGAAAGTGCAGCTGGTGTTGAGAACTATGGGTATAAACGATCTCATTCAATACTTACAAGGACTCTGCCAGACAACCTTATTTATCACCCTCATTTTACATATAAATGGACTAAGAGTTAAGGGATGCTAACAACCTGGCCCTTGCCAAAGCTAACCCGTCTCCTCAGCCAAACTAGGATGTGAACCCAAGCCTTTCTGGCTCCAGAGCCTCGGCATTTTACAGTACAACCTCCCAGTTTCTTGATTCTAAACGACCCCAACCTAACCAACCAACCGAAGGAATAAAAATCACTTTATTCCATCTCACCAATTACACTGCCAATCTCTGGATCAGGAGCCCTTCCTACCTTATCTGCTCAGTTACCTTTCACAGGTTCTTCAGCTCCCCCCCCCTTTCTGAACCAGAAGAGCTGAGAAAAGATCTCAGTATTTTTTGTACAGTAGTGCTTGTTCAGAATACTGGGAACATTCCTTGGCTTCCAGTATTTTCTTCCATACTGCACACAACCTGATAGTAACTGTGTTTGTGATATTAAAATTTATTGCATGTTCATATTAGCCACTTGAGGAATATATTGCTTATAATAGTGTGGGATAGAGAGTACACTTTTGTCTTGACAGCAGTTTACCTTTGGTTGTGGCTTTAAACCCTTTGTTTACAGACCGGTATTACCATAATGGTTACCATATTTGTTTACTGTAATTGTTTCTTTTTCACTTTATAAAAAACTTATAAGTAGATTTATTAGGTCTTACAAGCTCTTTATTAGAATATATGTATCCTGTTAATGTTCAGTTACAGTATGTTAAAAATAAATGTATTTGGAAAAGAGAAGAGTAAAGGATAGAAAATGATCTCATGAAATTTTTAGTGGTAGGAAGCAGAAAAGAAAACTATGAGATTGAAACCATTGAGAGGTACTTGACCTACCGTTGCTGCCTTTGAAGGGGGCCATGAGCCACGCGGCCTCTGGAAACAGAACAACTCCTGGCCTACTGCCAACAAGAAAACAGGGACTTTGGTCCTACAACCACATGGAACTGAATTCTGCCAGTAGTCTAAATAAGCCTAGAAATAGATTTTTCCCCAGAGCCGGCAGAAATGAAAGTAGCTCTGCTAACACTTTGTTTTGACCTTGTGAAACTCAAGAGAACCCACTGAGTATGTCTGGATTTGTGACCCAAGAAAGTGTGAGAGAAGAAATGGGTGTTATCTTAGGTTGTGAAATTTGTATGCCGGCAATAGAAAATAAAGCAATGCCTCTTTGTAGACTGAGGTGTTACTGAGGTCTGCAGATGAACAGTTATCTCTCAGTTCTTAACTGATCAACAGCCACAGGATATCCATTTACTTTGGTTGGCAAACCCAGAGCCTGCTCTGCTCTGCTTATTTAGGGCCTATGACACGGCAACGGAGAGAATAGTTTATTTTCTTTCCGATAGTTTACATGTTGATTTTTATCAAGGAAACGCTTAGCTATAGTTGCTCTCCAGTCAGGACTTTCAGACCATCCTTGTTCTGTTCAGCCCTGTATCTGGATTCGTGGTTTAGAAAAGCTTATTCTGAGACTATATTCCAAGAGAAGTGTCAGTTTCTTCTTCCTAGACTGTAAAGTATTTAAGGTCAAGGGCTCACTGTCGCTCTTTTTTGTGTCCTTGGCAATGCCTAGTTAATGCCATTTGATATAAGTGTGCTCAGTAGTTTTTTGAGTTGGTAAATGTACATTATAAAGAACCTTTAAAGGGAGGAAAAAAGTGGCATTTAGGTATGTTTGTAGCTCCCTAAAGACCTTTACCCACAGTGTGGGATAATGTGCAACCAAGCCACAGTAATTGATATTAGCTTACAATATTGATTTTTAAAAATTATTTCATTGTTACAATTATTTAATTATTTTCAAATCCATGACTTGTATAAATGTAGAAAGCAAGTCTGTATATCCAAACTGGAAGGAAAAGGAAATGTCCTGGATGATAGAATTTGGATTTTTTTTTTAAAGATTTTTATTTATTTATTTGACAGAGATCACAAGCAGGCAGAGAGGCAGGCAGAGAGAGAGAGGAAGGGAAGCAGGATCCCTGCTGAGCAGAGAGCCCGATGTGGGGCTCGATCCCAGGACCCTGGGATCATGACCTGAGCCGAAGGGAGCGGCTTTAACCCACTGAGCCACCCAGGCGCCCCTAGAATTTGGATTTTAAAGGATCTTGCTACTTAAGACTTTTCTATCATTTGTTTCCTACACACTTCCCAATCCCGGTGGGCATATATTTTACAATCAGGTGAAAGGAAGGAAGGAAGGAAGAGAGCGAGGAAGAAAGAAGAAAAGGAGAACATTAAGGGAAAACACACACACACACACACACACTTTTTAAATGGTAAAACATCATCTTGGTAACCAGAAAAATGGCCCTAAAGTGCTAAACAAAATTTAGTGACATAAGTGTCATTTTAGGACCTATGTTTCCTGATGATAGCTTTTAAGAAAAACATTTGGACCCTGCACTATTGTCCCTCAAATCAAGGCAGGGCATCATTATGATGTCACTGCAAGAAAGCAGATGGAATGACCCCCAAGATCCAGATGAGAGGAGGTGGTGTTCACACTGCCCTCTCCACCAACCTTGTAGTGTATATCCCATCTGCTTTTGGCATACTAGCCTTTCTTCACAGACCAGGAAGGGAAAATAATGCACTAGTTCAATTAATTCTTACAGCAGTCTTGTAAGTTGTTTTTACTTCACTCCTGTTTACAGCTGAGGAATGGAAAGTTATGTGGCAAAACTGAGATTCAAACCTGAATCAAACCACAGATCTGAGTCAAACAGAACTGCAGTTCTATTCTGCTTGCCAGTCCTGCAGTAGAAGGAGGTGGAGGATATGTGGTGTTTAGCATAGAGAAGCCAAGACTTTTTTTTTTTAATTGTGTGAATAACTGGTGTGTATTTGTTGAGAATAATAGTTAATATATTATAACATCTCAAACTCTCCGTTTTTTTAAAAATTATTTTTATTAACATATAATGTATTATTTGCCCCAAGGGTACAGGTCTGTGAACTATCAGTCTTACACAATTCACAGCACTCACCATAGCACATACCTTCCTTAATGTCCATAATCCAACCACCCTATCCCTCACCCCAGCCCCGGCAACTCTCAGTTTGTTTCATGAGATTAAGAGTCTCTTATGGTATGTCTCCATCCTGATCCCATCTTGTTTCATTTTTTTCTTTCTCTTCCCCCAACACACCCTGCCATCCCTCTCAAATTCCTCATATCAGAGAGATCATATGATAATTGTCTTTCTCTGATTGACTTATTTCGCTCAGCATAATACCCTCTAGTTCCATCCATCTTGTTGCAAATGGCAAGATTTCATTTCTTTTCATGGCTGCATAGTATTCCATTGTGTGTGTGTGTGTGTGTGTGTGTGTGTACGTATATACATATATATATATATATATATATATATATATATATATATATATACACCACCTCTTCTTGATCCATTCATCTGTTGATGAACATCTAGGTACTTTCCATAGTTTGGCTATTGTGGACCTTGCTGCTATAAATATTCAGTTGTACAGGCCCCTTTGGATCACTACATTTGTATCTTTAGGGTAAATACCCAGTAGTGCGATTGGTGGAGAAGCCAAGACTTATAAGGAGGATATAGCAGGTGCTTTCAAAGACAAAGAGCTGCAATAGAGGGAGGACAGGGAAAATCTGCTATGTCACTTCCCTCCTTAAAACCTTTCAGTGGCTTTTCGTTGCCATAGAAATAAGTTGTAAACTCCCTAGCAAAAGCTTAGAGACGGTTCTATCATCTGCTTCCGGCCTCCTCTTCACTGCCTGTTTTACCCTCATACTCACACAGATTGCTTTCAGCCCTTCACAGACACAGCACTCTCTCTCAAGTTCCCTCTGCCTAATACATTCTGTCTGTTCCAGGCCTGGCCAACCTCTACTCATCACCCTTGTCTCCAACACTTCCTCCTGAACTTGAGGACATGGGTTAGTCATCTTGCTAGACATGCCCACAGGACCCTATTCTTTCCTTTTTGTAGCACTTATTATATTTTAATTGATTGTTTAATATCTATCTTTCTGAACAAACTCCACAAAGTTAAGAATCACATTTCTAGTTCAGTACTGTAATTTAGTGTCTACCATAAGACTTGATAACATAGCAGGTACCCTGAACAAATATTTAAAAATTGAAATTAATTAGTAACATCAGGGGAGTTAAATGATGGAGTGATGAGAAGAGGAAATGGAGGGGATGAGCCAAAGAAAGGATGGGAAGGGATTAACTTTAATGATGGAATATTTGAGAAAAGATGGACTGGAATGGCATTCACTGCAGACCTTTGGAAAATCGGAGGGCACCACAGTAAGTTGGCCTAGAAAAAGGGACTGTCTGACTAAATTCTGCCATTCTGCAGAGGTCTCTGCTGGTGGCTATACCTCCTGCCAGTGAAGTCATTTGGATACTATGCAAACATACAGTTATCAACACACATGGTGTTTGGTGCTTGTAGAATTTGTTAGGGGAAAGATATCTGTAAATGATTTTTTTTCCACAGCTGTTCCCTTTCTCATCTCAATTTTGTGCTTACAGCGGAAATGAAGGAACCAGGGGATCAGGATACTGATGGGAGGAGATTAGATAAAACAAAGAGTGATGGGAAGCAGTCTTTGAGCTCCTTGAAATCTGCATCAAGATGTAAGTAAAGATTATAATATACGCTTACATTTTTTTATTAAATTTAGGAAAAATCACCTTTAAAGAGCATCTAAGTTTGTGCAGCAGAAATGGTTTAGTTGTTTAACTCTGTTACTAAATTCTAAATTTGTTAGGAGCAGAGACTGTGTTTTAGCCATTTAATCTTCAGTTCCTGGCCCATAGATGTTACTGTCACCTCTATGTTGATAATGACTTCTTTGCAAATCTGGTCTTGCTCTCTCCTGTGAGGTCTGCAAAGTCTTTAATGAACTTTTCTAATACAGTATAGTAGCAATAATTGGGCTCTAGGTTTGAGGCCTGGGTCTACCACTTAGAGATGTTTAATCTGGGGTAGATTATTTCACCTCTTTGAGCCTCAATTTACTCACCCATTAAGATGATAATTGTGAGTTGTTTGAGGATTAAATTGGATAACATGTGGAAGAATATACTGCAAATAGATCAGAAGTAGCCTGATATCAAAATCAGACAGATGCTACAAAAAAAGAAAACTACAGGCCAATATCCCTGATGAACATAAATGCAAAAATCCTCAACAACATGTTTGCAAAACACCATCAAAGATGGTGAAAGAATCATTCACCATGATCAAGTGGGATTTATTCTCAGGATGCGAGGATGGTTCCCTTTTTGCAAATCCATCAATGTGATTTGATTGATTTAACAAAACAAAGGATAAAAATCATAAGAATATGTTAATAGATGCAGAAAAGGCATTTGACATCTAAAATCCAACATCCATTTACGATAAAAACTCTGAACACAGTGTGTTTAGAGAGAACATACCTCGACATAATATGGGCCATATATGAAAAACCCATGGCTTAAAAACAGAAAAACAGAGCTTTTCCTCTAAGATCAGGAATAGGATGAGGATGTCCATTCTTGCTGTTTTTGTTCAACATAGCCCTGGAAGTCCTAGCCACAGCAATCAGACAAGAAAAAGAAATAAAAGGCATCCATATTGTTAAGGAAGAAATCAAACTGTCACTATTCACAAGTAACATGATACTATACATTGAAAACCCTAAGGACTCCACAAAAAAATATTAGAATTAAAAAATGAATTCAGCAAAGTTGCAGGATGCACAATTAATACCCAGAAATCAGTTGTTTTTCTCTACATTGCTAACAGAGTAGCAGAAAATGAAATTGAGAAAATAATCCCATTTACAATTACACCAAAAAGAATAAAATACCTAGGAATAAACTTAACTAAGAAGGTGAAAACCTGTACTCTGAAAACTATAGAACATTGATGAAAGAAATTGAAGAAAATACAAACGGAAAATTTCTAATGAATTCAATTTCTTTAATAAACAGAAAGTTGTTTATTTCTTCTTTTGTAAGTTTTGTAACTTTGTATGTTTCATAGAATTTGTACATTTATTTTAAATTATAAAATTTGTTGGCGTAACTCTAGGATGTATTTTCATTCCTGATGTTGGAGATTTGTATTGTCTCTCTCTTTGTTCTTGATTGGTCTATTCTAGGAGTTTCTCCATTTGGCCAGTCTTGTCAAAGAATAGGATTTTGGTTTTGCTCATTTTCTCTATTGTTTATTTGCCTTTTATTTAATTGATCCTTGCTTTCATTTTTATTATTTCTATTATTTCTTTTTATTTTCTTTTTGCTTTTTCTAGATTCTTGAGGTAGAGGTTTAGGTCTTTGAGTTTTGACTTTTCTTCTTCTAAGTGTACAAAAACTAGAAATTTCCCTCTAAGCATTGCCCTAGTTGCATCCCACAAATTTTGACATGTTATACTTTAATTATCAATTAGTTTGAAATATTTTTAAGTTGTTGATTTCTCCTTGACCCATACATTATTTTTAAATGTTCTTTGATTTCCAAATATTTGTAGGTTTTCCAGATATCTTACCATAGTTTTTTTTTTTAATTTACTTCTGTTGTGATAAAAAAATATTAGCTACTTTGGAAATAAGGAAATGTTTAATTCAAAATATAGGAATTATTAAAACAAATTATTTTAATAGTTGCTGTGAGAGAGGATGCCACAGATGAAACATTTGTTGAAGGGGGAGAATCATATTTAGAGGATGATGATTATGATACGGAACATTTGGAAGGAAGTTCAAGTTCATTTCATGATGACTATGTGGATGACATTGAGGGTAAGTAAGTATTGTTCGTTTTCTCACAGTAATAGTAACTGTTTTAAAGACAAATTGCCCAAACCGAACAGTTACAAATTCATAGAAATAAAAACTTATGGGATGTGTCGGGTGATAAAAGGAAAAGCATGGAACATACTTTAGCAGGGTGATTTAGAGGCTTTGGAGCTGTATATTACATTTCTGAGAATTACATACCAAACTCTCATACTTGGTTTTCTGGGAACTAGGATGGATTAAGGACTGCTCTAACCCAGATTAGTGAGTTCTCACTCCCTGTTGGAACTGATTAGGAGTTGCTCTTTGAGACTATAGAAACCATGACCAGAGCTCTGCGTTCACCCTGATGCACACAGGCATGTCGGCTCTTCCTCCCATGCTCATTGGTGGGTGGCATCCCACGTTCAGGCCACTGGTGGTACTTACTGCTGGTGTATTACAGGCTAGGTACATGCCGCCTATCTTTGTGAAATGCAATTTTAGGATTCACCAGATGCTCTTCTTTGTTAAAATCTTTTAATTTTTTAGACTCTCAGTATGTGGAAGCCCTTGCTCCAGCCTCAGAAGAGGTGGAGGAAGAAGTTAAGAAGAAAATCTCAGAGAACTTCTTCTACGACTATACGGAGCTTATTTCGATGCCTTTTGTGACTCCAGATTCAAACATACCACTGGATCTTCTCACACTTGTGTATCCACTTCAGTTACATGTGTATAGTTTTTGGATTTCAGCTTCTTAGGTCAGGGGTCGGCAAACTAGCCCATGGACCAAATCTGGCCTCTGGTCTGTTTTCATGAATAAAGTTTTATTGGAACACAGAAATTCTCATTCATTTACATTTTGTCTGTGGCTGCCATCACACTACAAGGGCAGAATTAAGTAGTTAAAGCAGAGGCCACCTGGCTCAAAAAGACTAGAGTGTTTACTGTCTGGCCCTTTCCAGAAAAAGTTTGCCAATCCCTGTCTTAGGTGATTCTAAGAAGCTCTGCCCTTAGAGAAGTTGAGATAGAAATACATGATCTTAATTTAATCAAACTTTTGTTGATGCCAAATAACCATAGAGAGAAATAATGCTTTTCTGCTTGTTCTTTCACGAGACATGATGTGCAGGAGACCAGAAGGCCTCTTCTCCTCGTTTCCCACCTCTACCAGCCTGGCCTCCCTTTCTCAATGCCTAGCAAGTTAAAATCATTGAATTCTTAAAACACTGGTGCCATTGGCAGGCAGGGGTACTGACACACTATTTATCAGATGAATACCAGAGAAGGCAACCCTGAGGAAGAAGGGTCCAAAATAACAAGGTTTAATTGGTCTGCAGAATAAGAGTCCATGAAAAAATTTAAAGGTGGGGATTATCAACAAGAGGATTTAGGGTTGCTATCACTGTACAACATTAGGCTTGTCAGGTGGAATTGGGAGAAGATTTCCGTTCATGCTCTTGCTGGGAGTTTATCATGCTTGCCCTTAGATGGGTGCTGGGGAGGACCACATGGCCTAGACCACTGACTGCCCTCTTATACAAGGTGTCCTTAAAGAGGAGGGCCGTGTACTTCCTAACTCAACTTTGCTTTTTGTATAAAGATAGAACATGTTATTATAACTTTCTATTTCAATCCCAGGTGTAACTAAAACTAATTCACCCTGAATCTTATAACTTGGGAGTTTTCTCTCCTGAGGACTTTTTTGCGTATGTGGTCTTTGGACAAGTTGCTGATAAAAGTCATGCTGTTGCCTTTCTCTAGCCTATTTGTTTCAAATGAGGTGGTTTATCAGTATCACCTGGAACCTTTCCTGGACCTCCTGCATTATATCTGTGGGGAGAGCGACTTGGGCACTTGTAGTCTGAAAAACCTTCCCAGGTACTTTTTTTTTTTTTTTAAGATTTTATTTATTTGTTTGTCAGAGAGAGAGAGAGAGAGAACGAACAAGCAGGGGGAGAGGCATGCAGAGCAGGCAGAGGGAGAAGCAGGCTCCTGGCCAAGCTAGGAGCCCCACGTGGGACTCAATCCCAGGATTCTGGGATCATGACCTGAGCCAAAGGCAGTGGATTAACCAACTGAGCCACCCAGGCATCCCTTCCCAGGTACTTTTGATGGTCTTGTTCTCTCCCAGCCCCCAATACTGGGGACTGCTGCTCCAGGATACAGGGATCTCTGTATTAAAGAGATATGCCTAGATTCCAAATAATAAGAGTCAGAGTGACCTTGATGTTTTGACTTGAGGTATGAATTGCTTCTATTCATGATGGATGAGTGGCTCTATAAGCTATAGACTTTTCATGAACACTTTCAACACCAGGGAAGTCACAAAGTAGCTTGTCTCATTTTTGGAAAGCTTACATTATTAGCTGTTCCAGACCTTGAGTCAAAAGCTAACCCTCTGGACTATCCTGCCTTAGACAGTTCTACTCTCCAAGAATGAGAAGCTCCAAGAAGTCAGCTGTCATGTATCTCCTACATACTCTTTTGTACTTTCGTAATTATATTGAGTCTACTTCAATTTTAAAATTTGTGTTTTATAAATCGGTCAAGAAATATGTCATTTATTAAATATCACCTAAACCATAGCATAATTTATATAAGATGTAATTAAATGCAATTTTATTTTATTTTTAAAAAGATTTTATTTATTTATTTGTCAGAGAGAGTGAGCACAAGCAGGGGGAGCAGTAGGCAGAGGGAGAAGCAGGTTCCCCGCTGAGCAAGGAGCCTGATGCAGGACTCAGTCTCAGTCCTAGGACCCTGGAATGATGACCTGAGCTGAAGGCAGCCGCTTAACTGACTGAACCACCCAGGCGTCCTTAAATGTAATTTAAAGTGAGGGTCCTAGATGCCCATGAACAAAGAGTGAAGGCCCTGGGTCTCTGATAGGAAGTTAAGAAGGTGAAAGCCAGAGGAGAGGATGAGATAAAATGGAAAGGAGTTGAAGCTATAGCAGAACACAATTTAACATCTTCAGAGCTCTGGTTAGTGGCTGCCACTATCTTCTGGGGTTAAAAGAGAAGGATTGGGCTCTAGTTATACATTAATTAACTAATTCATCCAACGGACATTTATTGAATGCCTGAGGCTCAAGAAACTGCACTCAGCATTCTGGGAAATAGAGATGACCTATGAGAAGAAGCAGGTTGTTATTTGGAAGGGGGCAGTTTGGGAAGTAACAGTCTTACCCATTCTGCATTGGAGAGCAGCAGCAAGTAAAAGGGAGTCTCCCCCCGACCCCAAAATTAGGGATGATAATATCAGATAAATGATCACATGTCTGATTCCTAACTGCCATCCATGTCAGTGAAGAGATGGTAGCTTACTCTCATGGCTATAGACATAGCTTTAAGCCCTCCAAAGTGTTAGACTGGTACCTGGGAACAAAGAAAGGAGAGAAGGAAGGGAAGGAGAAAATAGCAGTTTGGAGAGAGGGAAAAGACGGGTAGGTGAAGCCTCCTGCCCCATACCAGGCTCTATGAAGATAAAGAACCTGTGGTTCCCACTCTTATTTGTAAGGAGGCCTCAGATAGTTTCCATGAGGACTGAATAGCTTCAACAAGATCTTTGGATCACACATTCATTTGTTCTTCATATAAGATCCAATTTTAGGTGCTTATGTCTTTATTAAATTGATAAAATTCAGTTTTCTTGAATAGATCAAAAGCTCTGAAATGTTCTCTTTTTCAATTTAACTCTTAGGCAATGAGCTAGGTATAGTTACATATAGTTAGTTGTGAATTGTATATACTTCACAATTCAAATTGCATTAAGATTTTCTCTTTTTTACAATTAAAGATACTCTTGTTAAAAATTCTGCATAGTTTCTTTCCCTAAAAATATTCACTTACAAATAAGGGTAATCCCCTAAAATCAGAATTTATTTTTTAAAGAAGGGCTCAAGAAATAAAGATTTCTCCAATGATCCTTTAGATACACTACGTATTATATTTCTTTTGTAAACTACATTTTTTTATCGATTAGTCTCATTTACCTAATACATTTATATCTTGGGTTATATTAATTTGAACTTGAATGTAGTAACAATGTGCATTTAAAAGATATTTTATAAAAACTTAGGTTATTTTAACCTCTATTTTAGATTCGTTCAGATTTACTCTATAGGATAAATGTGTACACACACACACTCATATACACACCTATGTATACTAATGAACTCAGGAAATGTTAGCATATTGATTATACATACTTATATACTAAATATTATTTAGTTCATTTTCATAATTTGCTCATATGAGTTAAATTTCAATTACATTTATGTGGATTTATTATATTAGTCACATTATCACTGGTTTGTCAGAACTTCGAAACATTCTGTCAGAATTTTAAATGTCTTGCCTTTCAACTTCAAGGAAGAGGCCTATATAATACTTTTCTTTTATAAAATGAATCTGCTTTTAGGATCTCCCTATGAAAATTAAAATATCCACTAAATCAGAGTATAAGAATTTTCACCTCATTGAAAAACAAAGTTGCATTGGTAATAAATAAAAACTGAGTTTCAAAGTAGAATTCAACTACTTCAACACTGACCTTTTGCCTAATGGCACACCTTTTAAAAATACATTTATTTCGGGACACCTGGGTGGCTCATTGGTTTAAAGCCTCTGCCCTCTGCTCAGGTCATGATCCCGGGGTCCTGGGATCGAGCCCCGTGTCTGGCTCTCTACTGGGCGGGGAACCTGCTTACCTCCTCTCTCTATGCCTGCTTCTCTGCCTACTTGTGATCTCTGTCAAATAAATAAAATCTTAAAAAAAAATACATTTGTTTCATTATGTTTCCTGTTTCTAGGATGCTTACTTTGTTACACTCCTTTTCCTTAACAACTTTATCTCAGTCATTCCTTTGGTTATGACTGCAGAAAGCGGGCCAACCTACAACTTCTGGACAGCAATACTGTGATCTACATAGCTGGGAACCAACTGATCTTTCTGAATTTGAAAACCAAGGAACAGATGTACCTGCGAAGTAGCAGTGGTAGAGGAATTGGTGTCATTGGGGTATGCTGTTGGTGACTTCGGAAAAAAAAAATCTTTTTGTATCTGTTTCTTCTTGGACCAACCCTGCTCTTAGGTTCCAATGCCATAGGCAGTATTGCGGGTTTAAGGCATTTTCAATTCAACGATGACAGCCACTCCATTCACTGACTTGGTCTCTGTGCAGTACTACATTATGTTAATGATACGATCATCTCATTTTGCAGATAAGGAAACTGGAGCGGAGGTTAAGTGGCTCCAACAGTCCTGCAGCTTTTTCATAATGAACACTTTGTTCCCATTCTGCAAAGATACTCAAATGAATAGCACAAATGATAATTCAAATCATGAATAGAGATAAGTGCCAGATAAGATGTAGGTATAAAATCAAACATAGGAGATCAAGTATACATTGTACATTCAGTAATTTTTGAGCGGTTGACAAAAAGATTTGCATGTGATTTGGAGGCAATGTCTTCCTTCCTCCTCAGACGCCTGTCTCCATCAGTCACCTTCTTTCTTATATCTTTGGCTTCTCCTCCTTAGACTTTTCATCCTCAGCATAAAAGCACACTAAACCAACTTGATCTCACCTTAAAAGGCACATCTCTAACCATGCCTTCCTTTACTTGCTGGCTTTTCCCTTCATAGCCAAGTTTCTGTTGTCTTTTCCCCTCCCACCTCACTGAAATTGCCTTTACTAAAGCAACCAATGGCCCGCTGAGTAGCCAAATCCGAAGAATACCTTTTTAGCTGTATCTTACTTGACGTCTCTATAGCACTTGGCCCCATACCTGAGTTTTTCCCTTGACTGTTTTTCTACTTAAAAGTGGGTGTCCTTAGTTCTACTCTCACCAATAACAACCCGAGAAACACCTCTTGGTGTCTTTAGAGTCACGAGAGGTGCCCTTGTTCAGAGTAGGCTGTGTGAGACAGGGAAAGGAGGAGAAACACACAGGATTCGGGGCACATACAAGCAGCATTTCCATAGTAGATGCTCAAAGAGTTTTTTAGAAGGATCATGGTCTAAATAGAAGTCTGCCTTGCTCTTGCACTGCCTGTCAGGTGTGAGCAGCCCAGACAGAGCTGGGAGGGCCCACATCACCACGCCCTGCAGAGATGGAGGGCTTCCCGCAGAAAGCGTGGTGCAGATCCAACAGAGAGACTGGGCCAAGCTAGCAGGGGGTAGTGGGAAATAATTTTGATTAAATTAGATGGGACCTGGTAGGGTATTTAGAAAGGGAGGTGAGTGGAGAGGTTTTGAAGATTCTTGCTCTGAGAAGTGAAGCAGGGACGTGAATGGGAATGCAGAAGGTAAAGAAAATCTGAGAGCTACAAATAGAACTTAGAGGGGCTATCAAAACAGGACCTAGTAAGATGGAAAAGTGAGGAGAGTCTCATGATTATTTCTTTCTTGATCATTGATCTGTACTTAGCATGTGTGCATGGTAAAGTCCCTGGCCCCAACAAGAATTAATGAACTAATTAGGATTATTGTTTTAAGATTGTATTTATTTGAGAGAGAGAGAGAGAGAATAGAAGTGGGGGAGGAAGGTGGTGGGGTGGGGAGAGGGACAAGCAGACTACCTTGAGTGTGGAGTCTGATGTGGGGCTCAGTCCCAGAACCCAGGGCCCTGAGATCATGACCTGAGCCAAAGTCAGATGCTCAACTGACTGACCCACCCAGGGGTTCAAACAAGAATTTATTATGTTACATTGTGTGTCCAACAGTACTCAGAATATGCAGGTATTTATTTATTTATTTATTTATTTTGAAGATTTTTAAATTTAAAAAAAAATTTTTATAAACATATAATGTAACCCCACCACCCTCATATGCAGGTATTTAAATGACGAAGGGTTCATGACCTCTCTGAATTCAAAGAGTTTAAAGTCCATCTAAAGAGACAAGACTCATATTAAAAAGCAAAGAACCAAAAATCTAGATCCATGCAAGTACATTATACTGTGGCACCAGCTGTGTGCAAATATTCACAGGCCTAACTTGAGGGCCCTGAGTTGTGTGGAGGGAAGTCAGTCAGGAACCACCCTGAGGGGTCATGTACCCTGAGGTCCACATCACCTGCAGAGTGCTGAGAAACAGGTAACTAGCACTTCTTTTTTTTCTCCCTTTATGTAGTTTTGAAATTTCTATTTTGTTGTACAATAATTTGGTCTGAGGTCAGTAGGTGAGGTGTTCTGTGGTCAAGAATGGCAGTCCCTATCATCCTCCTGGACTCTGGGCAGTTTGATGTCCATGCATGCTGGGGCTGTCAGAGCCTGGATAGTGGCAGGGGCCTTTCCTCAGCTGTCCTCATCACTTCATTTTCCCCTGAAAGAGTTAACCATTTGTGGATGAGAAGTGTTCTTGCAAAGCAGTGAGAAACCTGTGAGAAGTGGGTTCTGGGGACATATCAACTACCTTTCAGAAAAGATAGGGTGAATCGGTATGTTGAATATAAAGTAAATAACTCATTAATTCCAGGTCTCCACTAAAAATAAAACACCAAGCTCAACTCCATAGAGTTTCTGATCTGAGGGCTGCAGCTTTTTCACTTACTATAGGCCAGATCTGGAGGGGTAAAAGATTTGCCTGAATTCCCTTCCAGATTTCTGTGACCATATATCCTCCCCAATATTGTTCTGTAAATGGGCATCTAGAAAGATGTAGTTGTAATCTGCTTCCCCCTAAGTCCTTCGTAACTCCAATTTTTTAGTTTCACTTTCTTCTTGGCTTCCAACACCTGGCTTGAATTCTACCTCTGACATTTGCCAGCTGTATGACTTCAAGTAACTTAGCCTCACTGTGCCTATTTCCTCATTAAAATGGTGGGGATGATATTGGTAGCCAAACTCACAAGGTTGGTATAAAATTTAAGGGAATTAATTCACATAAAACACACACAGTGTCTGGGACACATCATAAGCACGCAATAAGTGTTCTTCTTTCACTGAGTGTGCATCCTATAAACCCAAGCCTTGTTTCCAGCTGAAGTGATGGGTGTTTGCTTGAATGGAGTCAGCAGGAAGACCTTATTATAGGTCTTATGGCCCCATGGGTGGGGAGAAGAAAAAAGCTACAGTGTCATCTTGGGTACCAAAACCTGCAGTGCAACCTATGTCCTCTAAGGAAGCTCCTCTTCCACCGGTTTAAAATCAGGAGTTGCAAAATGGTAACTGAAAATAGAGTTTTATAAAGCACAATATGTGTGTTAAATAGTTGATTTTTGTAAGAGACTATCTTTATTTTTAAAATATCCATTTACTCTTCCTGTACATTGGCTTACCAATGAACAAAAATACTAGGAATAAACATAAAATTCTGTAAGATTTTTACTGCTATCATTTGAAATGTCAACACAAATAGTTTACCTGGGGCATACTTAGTATATTTTCCTCTGTGTCTGGCTTGGAAATATTATATCTTTCTCACTTTTAGTAAGTTTATATACATTTGCAATGAATTTGTCCAAGGTGCATTTTTAAAAACTGAGCTGTAACCTACTCTAGAAACATGAATTCTTCTGTACAAAAAGCTAGTCTGATTTATATATGGAGGGTAAACAATTCATCTAACTTAGTTGTTCTCAAAGAATGGTCCCAAGGCTGGCAGCAGCAACATCACCTGGAACTTGTTAGAGATAGAAATGCAAATTTGGGGGGCCCAGCCCTGATACACTGAATCAGAAACTCTGGTGGTAGGGCTAGCCTTCTGTGCCTTAATAAGCCCTCCTGTGGTTCTGATGTGTGCTAATGATTGAGAGCCATTATTCTAGCTCTTCTGATGGCAATTAAAAAAATTGTAGGGGTAGAGATGTCTCTATTAACAAAAGTAAAACTTTTGTTTATATATATATATATATATATGTATATATATATAAAACTATTAACAAAAGTAAAACTTTTGTTAATAGTTTTGAGCATTCCTTTAGGTTTCATTTTATTTATTTTATTTTTAAAGATTTTATCTATCGACAGATCACAAGTAGGCAGGCAGAGAGAGAGAGGAGGAAGCAGGCTCCCTGCTGAGCAGGCTCGATCAGATCAGATCATATCATGATCTGAGCTGAAGGCAAAGGTTTTAACCCACTGAGCCACCCAGGCACCCTAGGTTTCATTTTAAATCACATCCATCACCACTTATCAGATGCCCATTTTTTTAGTTTTCTATTGAAGTGGATCCTAATAAATTATAAAATCACATATGCTAAATATTACATTAATAGGACTATAAGAAAATCCTCCTTTTACTATTTAAGTGAGATTTTACTCTTTATAGGTACATCCTGATAAAACTTACTTCACAGTAGCTGAAAAAGGAGTTTTCCCAAAGATTATCATCTATGAGTATCCTTCTTTGAAGCCTTACAGAATCCTTCAAGGTGAGCTCAGTACATCCTCTAAAATAATCCATGTTCAAGGTTAACAACATTCAGGGTCTTCCAGAGACACTTTATTTAAAGGAATTGTTTTATGCACTTATGGGAGCTGGCAGGTCTGAAGGTTGTAGAGCAGGCTGGTAGGCTGGACAATCTTATTTTTTTTTAAAGATTTTATTTATTTATTTGACATAGAGAGAGA
Source organism: Taxidea taxus jeffersonii (assembly GCA_003697995.1). Taxonomy (NCBI): domain Eukaryota; kingdom Metazoa; phylum Chordata; class Mammalia; order Carnivora; family Mustelidae; genus Taxidea; species Taxidea taxus. The sequence goes on from ML103099.1 coordinate 159,966, forward strand.
GAGAGAGAAAGAGTGAGCACAAGCAGGGGGGAGCAGAAGAGGGAGAAGCAGGCTACCTGCCAAGCAGGGAGCCAGATGTGGGGCTTGATCCCAGGACTCTGGGATGAATGATCTGAGCTGAAGGCAGCTGTTTAACTGACAGCCACTCAGGCACCCCTAGGCTGGACATTCTTCGCTGGGTTGATGCTACATGCTCAGGTAGAATTTCATCTTCCTCAGGGAGATCTCAGTTTTGCTTTTAAGGACTTTCATCTGATTGAATAAGGTCCACCTGGATTAAAATAACCACAAATGAAATTAATCACCACAGTTCTCTTATAAATTTTGTTCTCCATATAATTATTTTAGTAGTTAGTTTTTTAAATAGACTACTTTTCAGAGCAGTTTAAGATTTGCAATAGAATTGAGAGGAAGGTTCAGAGATATCCCATAGCCCTCTTCCCCCACATATGCTTAACATTCCCCATTATTAACATCACTTACCAGATACATTTTTACTGAGGACTATTCTTTTTTAGTGCATTATAGTCACCCAGAGTCCATAGTGTCCCCTGGGGTTCACTCTTGGTGTTGTATTCTATGGGTTTAGACAAATGTCTAATGATGTATACCCATCCTTATAATCTCCTACAGTGTGTTTTCACTGTCCTAAGAATCCTCTATGCTCTGCCTATTCATGACAGTCCCCACTGGGAACCACTGATCTTTTTATTGTCCCCGCAGTTTTGCCTTTTCCAGAACGTCATATAGTTGGACTCATACAGTGTGTAGTCTTCTCAGATAGGCTTCTTTCACTTAGGAATATGAATTGAAGTTTCCTCCCTGTCTTTTCATGGCTTGATCGCCGATTTCTTTTTAGTGCTGAATAGTATTCCATTGTCTGGATGTACCAGTGTTTATCCATTCGCACATTGAGGGCATCTTAGTTGTTTCAAAATCTTGGCAATTGTGAATAAAGCTGCAATAAACATCTGAGTACAGGCTTTTGTGTGAACATACATTTTCAACTACTTTGGGTATATACCAAAGAGCACAATTACTGGAGCCTATGGTAAGGGTCTGCTTAGTTTTGTAAGAAACTGCCAAACTGTCTTCCAAGGTGGCCATACCACTTTGCATTCCCACCAGCAGTGAGTGAGAGTTTCTGCTGCTCCACATCCTCACTAGCCAGCATTCAGTATTGTCAATGATTTGGATTTTGGCCATTCTAAATAGATGTATTAGTGGTAGCTCCATTTTTAAAATTTGTGTTTCCCTGATGACAGGGTGTGGAGTGTCTTTTTACATTGGTTTATGTGTTATCTGCATATTTTTGGTGAGGCTGTCTGTTAAGGTCTTTGGCCCATTTTGTAATCAATTTGTTAATTTCTTATTATTGAGCGTTAAGAGTTCTTTGTATATTTTGGGGAACAGTCCTTTAGCACATATGCCTTTTGCAAATATTTTCTCCCAGTCTGTGTCTTGTTATGTCATTTTCTTGATATTGCCCTTCTCAGAGGAAGGACTTTTCATTTTAATGAAGTTTGGCTTATCAGTGATTGCTTTCATGGATCCTGTCTGTCTTTGGTGTGAAATCTAAAAAGGCATCACCAACACCTGACATCATCTAGGTTTTCTTCTACATTATCTTCTAGGAGTTTTACGTTTTTGCATTTTATATTTAGACCTCTAATCCATTTTGAATTAATATTTTGTGAAAGGTGTAAGGTCTATGTTTACATTATTTTATTTGTTTGCTCGTTTATTTGTTGCTTATGGATGTTCAGCTATTCCAGTGCCATTTGTTGAAGGGACTGTTTTTGTTCTGTTATATTGCCTTCTTTCAAAAATCAATTGACTATATTTCTGTTGGTCTATATTTGGGTTTTCTTTTCTGTTGCATTGGTCTACTCTTTCCCCAATGTCACACTGTGTTGATTACTGTAGCTTTATAGGAATTTTTGAAGTCAGGTATTATCAGTCCAACTTTGTTCTTCTCACTTAATATTATGTTGACTATTCTGGGTCTTTTGCCTGTCTGTATGAACTTTAATAAAATCAATTTGTTGATATACACAAAATAATAATCCAATTGTTTTTATACATTGTTAGATTCAATTTGCTAATATTTTGTTGAGGATTTTTACATCAATGTTCATGAAAGATACTGTTTTGTAGTTTTCTTTTCTTGAACAAACTTATTTGTTATGTAAATTAAGAACATCAAAAGTTTTTTATTGTACTTTCACTTTCTCCTTCTTCAGTTCTCTTCATCTCTTTATGTATATCTGAGTTACTGACCTATGTTATTTTGCCTTCTGTTTAGAAAACTTCTTTTTAACATTTTTGGCAAAGCAGGTCTCCTGGCAACAAAGCCCTTCAATGTTTGTCTGAGGAAGTCTTTATCTGTCACTTTTGTAGAATAATTGCACAGGGTACAGAATTCTAGGTTGGTGGGTTTTTTTCCTTCCTTTCCTTTAAATATTTCAGTCCATTCTTCTTGCTTATGTGGCTTCTAAGAAGTTGGATATAATTCTTCATTCTTGTATAGTAAGGTTTTTCTCCCCTTTGGCTTTTTTTTTAAGGACTTCTTTATTTTCATTTTCTGTAGTTTTTTGGGCATTATTCTAGTCGGTATTCTCTGAGCTTCCTGGATCTGTGGCTTGGTGTCTGATATTAATTTGCAGGAAATTCTCAGTCATTACTTTTTCAAATATTTCTTCTTTTCCTTTCTCTTTTTCTTCACCTTCTACATACATCACATTTTTGTAGCTGTTCCATAGTTCTTAGATATTCTTTTCCTTTTTATCAGTCTTTGTTTTCTTTGCTCTTCAGTTTTCAGAAGATTCTCTTGATTTGTTCTATAGTTCTGAGATTATTTCCTCAACTGTGTCTAATTTACTAAGGAGCCCACCAAAGACATTTTTCATTTCTGTTATAACGTTTTCTATCTCTACCATTTCCTTTTGGTACTTTCTTAGGATTTCCACTTCTCTGCTTACATTGCCCATTGGTTCTTGCATATTGTCTACTTTATTCATTAGAGCCCTTAGCATATTAATCATAGTTCTTTTAAATTCCCAGCCTGATAATTCCAACATCTGTCCATATCGGGTTCCGATGCTTGTTCTGTTTCTTCAAACTGTGTTTCTTGCCTTTTGGTATGCTTTGTAATTTTTTCTTGATAGTCAGACATGGTGTAGTTGGGACAAATAATTGCTGTAAATAGAAGCATCTAAACAGCAGAGAGAATCAGTGCCAGGGTAATACAACTTGGTGGTAAGGCGTAGGGGGAAGGGAAGTGTTCTTTAGTTCTCTGATTAGGTCTCAAATTTTTAGTGAGCCTCTGCCTCTGAACTGAACTTCACAAATGTTTCTGAGTTGTTTTCTCCCCCTTTGGTGGGAAAGGATGGTTATGAGGAGGAAACAGAAAGCAAGCCTAGGACAAAGCAGATGCTTATACCCCACAAACCTCCACCCCTCCCCAAGGGATATATGTGACATTCCTCAGATGTCCCTGGCTGCTTTAAAGCTAAGGAAAGGAAAAACAAATAGTTAACTTATAGAAAGCACAATCCTGCAAGACATGAGTCTCTTTCTGTTTACAAATGCCTTGGCAGTCTACAAGAACAAAGCATTTCTATCAATAACCTAGCTTCCAGAAGGAAATGTAGGTACAATTAAATGACCTTATAACCTGCAGCCCACTGACAGATACATGAAGCAGCAGAGTGTCATGTTCCTCGCGGAAGCTCCCAACTATCTCTTTCTCTCTCTCTCTTTTTTTTTTTTTTGCTCCCAACTATCTTAATGTTGATTTCTACTAGAAGGAAAAACAATGGTAATTTGACAATTACAAAGCCTCTGGTATCTTGTAGGTCTTCTTTAGCATATGAAAGTTCTTTTGAAAACCTCCTTTTTCCTTTCCCCCTAACCCCCACTGTATATAATTCTGCCCATGGGTCCCGTCCTGTGCTTTAATAAAAGCACCATTTTGCACCAAAGACATCTCAACAATTCTTTGTTGTGGCTCTGGACACCACCCACCAAACCTCACCTGTATTCCCAAACCACATCAATTAGAGGGGGGCTAGAGTTCCTTCCCCAGGTTAGTTAGGCTCTGGTTAATTAGTTTCTCCTGAGGAAAGGCTTTATTAAGAAGAACAGAGTGTTCTGGTATGTTTCAAAATGGTCCCTTTTCTCCCTCTCCCTGCTGAAAGTTGGAGGTGTTTTTCTCATATTTACTGTGGGAACCTGGTCAAGCTCCTGGGGATACATCTCACGATATTGTTGGGGCCAACCTTAGACTAGGTCCTCCTAGAGTTTTTAATTCTCAGACTTGTCCACACTGAGCCCCCAGCAGTTCTTCAGTTAAAACTTCAGGTTGTATTACCCTGACACTGATTCTCTCTGCTGTTTGGATGCTTCTGCTTGTGAGTTCCTGCTGTGGTAAGTTGCAAATGCATCTCACCCAGTCTCTCCTGTCCTGGGAGCAGCCATTTGGCCCATGTCCTTCCCTCACTTATGAATCCACAAAGAGTTGTTGATTTTTTACTGTGTTCAGATTTTTATTTGTTGTTAGGATAAAATGGTGACTTTCAAGCTCCTTACATGCATAACCAGAAATCTGAAGTCCTCAGATTTTATTTGATGAATTTTTCAGTGGCAAATTTCTAATTACAGATTGATCTCTTTCTGCCATCTAACATGATTTTGTACCCCCCTCCCCCACTTCATAAAAGGGAGTGTGTTCTCATGCAAAACGTGACTAGGAATTCTTCACTTTCCTCCCTCCTGTTATATAATTCATTCTAAAGCTGATGGTGATGCATGATTTTTGGATCCTTTCTTTAGGAATTCTTGGCATTCTTTCATCAATACTTATCACCAAGGGTGCTCACTTCCTCTCTTTTCCTCCTTTTTTCTTTTAAATAATATACTTTTGAAAATGAAATAAATGTTGCCTTTGTTCATTAGACTCTCATTCATCCTTTCAGATGGGACTGAGCTGGGCTATGCTTATGTGGATTTTGACAACAGTGGTACTTTGCTAGCCTCTGTTGGCAGCAGCCCTGATTACACACTGACCATCTGGAATTGGAAAGAAGAACAGCCCATACTGAGGACAAAAGCTTTTTCCCAGGAAGTTTTTAAGGTTACTTTCAATCCTGAAGATGATGAGCAGCTTACTACATCGGGATCAGGCCACATCAAGTAGGTTGTGTGACTGGTACAGGTGCTGGTAGATTATCACTGAGGATATTGTCTGAGAGGATGGGCCAGCTGGAGACATTTGTGCTGATGTTAACATTAGGATAGTTTTTAAATGTGTTCTCTTCAAAACTAACTGTAGTGCTGCTTTTCTAATTGGATATGGGGCCTTTATGACTGAAACCAGTATAGCTAAAAAGAATTTAGCCTGCTGCCTTCTTATAGGCTTTACCACCTAAAAGAGTTTGTATAATGCTTACTAACATGGCATATTGAGTTTTCAGATCCACTTTTAAATCTATGGTAACAATATTGTTTTTTTAAAATTTTATTTATTTATTTGACAGAGAGAGAGAGATCACAAGTAGGCAGAGAGGCAGGCAGAGAGAGAGAGGGGGAAGCAGGCTCCTAGCTGAGCAGAAAGCCCGATGCAGGGCTCGATCCCAGGATGCTGAGATCATGACCTGAGCGGAAGGCAGAGGCTTAACCCACTGAGCCACCCAGGCACCCCTGTGGTAGCAATATTGTATGATGGCTAAGTCATTTTGACATCCTAACACAGGACCCTCGGTACTAAATTTTAACAGAGCCTACTCTTGATCTCAGGGCTCTGGCTCTAAACTCCATGTCCTTTTCATTCTTTCATACTCTGCTTTCTTTTCCAGGACGGAATGGTTTTGTCTTTTTCTGTCTTCATTCTACCCTCTTATGCATTTATTTAACAACCCTCTATCACCACCTTCGAGCTGCTCATAACTAGATTTCCAGTGTCCTTTTTGAGAAAGACATTTTTATCCTAAGTTGCTCTTATTCCAATTTAAACCTGGCTCTCTTCATATTTGTTCATTAGAGATATAGATTAATTGAACAGATTTTAAGATGGAAATTTGGGGGAATTCTCAAGTAATCTGCTAGCTATAGGCTAAAAATTTCTCTTTACATTTTCCCATCATTTAGTAGAATGTTTATTTTCTTTGCATTGTATCTTTGGAGAGAGAAATCAAATAATTTCATGTGTAAAGTGCTATAGAAGAAACAGTATATGGAAGTGTATGATCAGGGGACCTGTCATAGCCATGGAGAGGGATGTTGGTTATTTGAGCTTTTGGCTTCATATTATTGGCTTGTTGATACCATCCATTATCTATTTTATATCTAGTTGGCAGGCCAGATTCTTTTTCTATATGTTCTTCATCATCTGTTTACTTGCTTAGACTATTAATAAGAAATGTTAGTAATAACCAACATTTATTCATCACTTTTATGTATAAGCCACTGTTCTAAGAGTTTTTCAACAAGTTTATGAGGTAGGTGCTACTAGTAGTCTCATTTTATACATGAGAGAATGAGAGCACAGTGTTATTAAGAAATGACTCTTAAACTACACAAGTAAGTCAGAAAATTTTTGAAAACTTTTGCATCTTCTAAAATGGTATTATTCAATAGAACAACTTTCTGCCAAGATGGAAATGTTCTATGTTGTCCAATCTAATAGACACTAGCTACATTTTTGCTATTGAGTACTTGAAACTGGCTACTCCGACTGAAACATGGAGTTTTAAATTTGGTTTAGTGTTAATTATGTTAAATCTAAATTAAAATAGTCAAAATTGGCTAGGGTCAGCTGCATAGGACAGCAGGACTCTAAGATAAAATATCCACAAAGGCAAGGAATTTGTCTATTTTGCTCAATTTGAATTCATATTGCCTAGAACTTTGTCTGACAGGTAGTTGATACTTAATACATATTAGTTAATGAATGAGCAAATGAAATAATATATGTGACTCTGAAACATGTAAATGCTTGGGGATAATAAACATAGATAAAGCCTCTTTGAGGTACATTCAGTCTCTTTCTTGTTTGTAGGTTCTGGGAAATGGCTCTAACATTCACTGGTCTCAAGCTTCAGGGCTCATTGGGTCGATTTGGCAAAACAGCCACTACTGATATAGAAGGTTACATGCAGCTCCCAGATGGGAAGGTGAGTTCAGCCACTATTCCACAATAATAAAATCATGTTTTCGAAATGAAAATATATGAAAGCCCATTAGACATTCTAAAAAGCCCTGCCAATGTTATTAATGATGGATACTATCATTGTAAATATAATGAATGTTTAATTTTGGCCCTTCAGATTATCAGTTTTAATTAATATAGTTCTAGGGAATTGTCATAATCCATATGTAAATATACTTTCTTGGTTTTGTTTACTAAATATAATACATGCATATATAAAGTATGCAAACATTTTAATATATTAACATAGTGATATATTGTTATTCATCATTATGGAGTTGCAGTACTTATATGTTTATCTGTCCCTCCTCTTTTTTTTTTTAAAGATTTTATTTATTTATTTGACAGAGATCACAAGTAGGCAGAGAGGCAGGCAGAGAGAGAGAGGGGGAAGAAGGCTCCCTGCCGAGCAGAGAGCCCGATACGGGGCTCGATCCCAGGACCCTGGGATCATGACCTGAGCTGAAGGCAGAGGCTTAATCCACTGAGCCATCCAGGTGACCCTCTGTCCCTACTCTTTTGTCATGGTGCTCCAAGAGGACTTACTGGCTCAAAGGTTGTATACAGTCTTATGGATTTTTCTTTCATTGTCAGATTATTATTTAGGAATATTGAGCCACTTCACAGTGACACCTAGAGATGCATGGCAACTTTAATCTGGTAGCTTATTCTATAACATTGTTAGTTTATTTTCTCTATTCCTTTTGTAAAAATTTGTGGGCATATTGCTATAGAATCAGTTCTCCATTAATATTGTATTTGATTCCTATTAGGATGAGTTATATAGTATCATTTGTGAACATCTCTGTTAAAAGTAAATGCCAGCATACAAATATTACTTTGAGGAACCAAAGGGGCTGGTCATCTACCTAGTAGATATTCTCAATTTGGAATCATGTTGTATGGGAGGAAATCAAAAGCCTTGGATGCTAGTTAAATAAATAAATATATATCCAAAGCTATAAAATAATCACAAATAATTCTAGTTTCATATTCTGAATAATGCAAGAATTAAAGTAAGATAGAGATTGTTAAAAACAGGCCACAAGGGGTGCCTGAGTGGTTCAGTCAGTTAAGCATCTGACTCGGTTTTTGCTCATGGCATGATCTCAGGGGCCTGGGATCCAGCCTCAGGCAGGGCTCCGTGCTCAATGGGGAGTCTGCTGGAGATTATCTCCCTCTCCCTCTGCTTCTGCCCTGCTCTCTCTCAAATAGATAAAATCTTAAAAACAAACAACAAACAAAACAAAAGCAAAACATGCCATAAGATATACCTTTAAAAGTTTCAGTAGTGTTTGTGTTGTATGTAAAGGAGAAAAGAAGCCATTTAAAATGAGAGACACAAAAGGAAATGTTTAGAGTTAGGAATAGTATCCTATATTTGGAAGGCTACTCAGGAAAGAGCATGCATGTTGGCAAAGAGTGGGAAATTAGGTTGAGAAGTATAGTTGGGTCTTATGTATAAGTAGGTTAATAGCCAGACAGAACTATCATACATTGGAAGAGTAGAGTTGCAAATGAAGTTCAATATCAATCTGGCCACAAAATGTCAAATGACTTGAGGGAAGGGAAATCTGGAGTCAAGGGGATGAGCCAACAAGGAAGATATCGCTTTCATTTCATTTTTCAGGGCAAATGGAAAAAGAAAGCTAAGTGTGCATGACCTTTTAGAAGGGAATGCCAGCCAGGCATGCGTGGTTTCTGGTGGTTATGTTACTGGACAGAAGAAAGCAAGTCTAAATAATGACTATTGAAAGTGAGCTGAGGTTTGGTGATAAGTCAAACAGGCAGAATGGATAAGACGAGTAGACTGGGGAGGGGCACCTGGGTGGCTCAGTAGGTTAAGTCTCTGCCTTCGGCTCAGGTCATGATCCCAGGGTCCTGGGATTGAGCCCCGCATCGGGCTCTGCTCTGCGGGGAGCCTGCTTCCCCCTCTCTCTCTGCTTGCCTCTCTGCCTACTTGTGATCTCTCTCTGTCAAATAAAATCTAAAAAAAAAAAAAAAAAAAAAAAGATGAGTAGACTGGGGAGGTAGAAAAAACTGAGTAAATTAGTCTAGGTGAGAGGGAACTGGGGTGCCCTTGAGGAGCAGGTAGGCAAGAACTAGATCTGAGCTTCCCAAGGGTGTTTCATGGAACATTAGTCTGCACAGAAGCTCTGTGAAAGTAAGACTTTCTTGGTCAGATTCCTTTGTATCTAAAAATTCCTCCAGTGATTTCTAGTGAACACTTCTATGTTAAAGTCTCCAAGGAGTCCTAGAGAAAAGAAAATTGTTTGATTTTGTTTATCCGAGCATATGTCTTTGGAAGTAGTGTTAGGACAGGAACTTTTGAGTGAAGTTTCCTGGTTTAAAATCCTGACTGCTATGGGTATTTTGTGCAAGCCACTTAACTCTTCTGTTCAGTTTTCTCCTTTGTAAAATGGGAATAGTAATTGTTAGGGCTCCTATTGGCCTGTCTTTTCTGGGAAAATAAATAACCAACCTGCAGAACTGTATGTGGTACCCCCAATAAATGTACCTAGTTCATATGGGTTTTTAGGATTAAATAACTTAATGCTCAAACAGCACTTGACACAGAGTCAGTACTTAGTTAGTATGAATTATTATCTAATACAAGTTAAACATCCTAAGAACTAGTGTTTGGTGGTACACACTTGGGGAAGTGCTGGATAAAATGGATAAATAGGAGCTGGTTTCAAATGATTATTCTTATTTGAAATTGGATATTATTATGCTATAATCTGCCGAGTTCAGTAATGGCCTCACAATTTTTGAAACACCTTATAACATTTAATATTATCACTCTTAAAAACTAGAATTTACAATGGAATATAACTCAGCCATCAGAAAGGATGAATACCCACCATTTGCATCGACATGGATGGAACTGGAGGGTATTATGCTAAGTGAAATACGTCAAGGAGAGAAAGATAATTATTATATGGTTTCACTCATATGTGGAACATAAGGAATAGTGTGAAGGACCACAGGGAAAGGGAGAGAAAACTGAATGGGGGAAAATCAGAGGGGGAGACAAACCATGAGAGACTCTGGACTCTGGAAAACAAGCTGAGGGTTATAGAAGGGAGGGGGGTGGGGGGAGAGGGTAACTTGGTGTTGGGTATTAAGGAGGGCATGTGTGATGAGCACTGGGTATTACACGCAACTAATGAATTGTTGAACACTACATCAAAAACGAATGATGTATTATATGTTGGATAATTGAACATAATAAAAAAAATAGAAGGGAGTTGGAGGAAATTGGAGGGGGAGATGAACCATGAGAGACTATGGACTCTGAAAAACAATCTGAGGGTTTTGGAGGGGCAGGGGGGCGGGTGGGAGGCTAGATGAGCCTGGTGGTGGGTATTATGGAGGACACATATTGCATGGAGCACTGGATGTGGTGCATAAACAATGAATTCTGGAACACTGAAAAGAAATTTAAAAAATAAAAATAAGTAAAAATAAAAAATAGAAGAAAAAAAATAGAGTCTTGTCTATCAAGAGTTTAATCACATCTCTAATTTTTGATTCAGAAATTCTACTCCTGGATTATGCCCTTAAGAGATGTACAAAGAAAGCTATTATAGATATATTTGAGAAATTACTAGCAGTGCACAGCCTAATTACAATGATGTAAAACTACCGATAATGCTAGGAAGAAATACATCCAAATGTGATTAGTTGTTGTTTCCAAAGTGGCGAATTTTCATATTTATATTTTCCTATACTTTTTTTTACTTTCATAATCAAGAGAGATAAGCTATAAAAATAATTCTCACCTGCCTTTTGAGAGCTAAATATCCATGTATGTGTGTTTTTAATGCACATTCCTTCCTTTCCGCATACCTGTCAGGTGCTCTCAGGATCAGAGTGGGGCAACATGCTGTTGTGGGAAGGCGGCCTCATCAAGGTTGAGCTCTGTCGAGCTGCAAGGAAGTCTTGTCATCAGGGTCCCATTAACCAGATAATGCTGGATGAGGGCGAAGTTATCACCATTGGGGCAGATGGATGTATTAGGGTAAGTTTTCTTGACACTAGGTCAATAGCACCCACATCAAAGCCTTCTAGATCACCCTGTTAATTTGATCAGATTCTTCTTTCTCACAAAGGTCACTTTATGAAAAAGACCAGAGGTCACTGACTCCTGGGACCAATGCATATGAGATATGTTTTCCTTGTGGTAAATATTTAAATTCTAGTCAAAGCTAATTTACGGCATCTTAGGAGTACATTTTATGAGGGGACCTTTTGTTATTTTGATTCTGTCATTGACATAGTAGTGTCAGAAAATGAAAACCTATTTTAGCAGAACATAGTGGATACTGATATCCTTTCAAAACACACAGTATGAATGGGCCATTTTCTAGGGACAAAAATACCAAACACTTCTTATTTTTGACCAAGGTTATCAATTAGAAATACACTGAAAAGTGAGCTGATGAGGTTTGCCTATGGCAGCTCCCCTCTCCTTGCTCCTTACACTGGTGAACTCACTTGTCCTCACCTATAGACACTATCCTGTCCATAGTGTGGGCTAGGTTGGAACATGGCTCCAACATCTAAGTGCTCCTGATTGTTGTCCTACCTCTTCTCCCACCCACTCACGTGTTTGTACCCAGTTGTTGGGGGCAAAGCTGGAGGCTGTTGATTTGCCTTGTGGTCCTCTTGGTACATATCCCTACTGGTGCCTTTCATAAGAGAGTGGTAGTATTCTCAGGGTGTTCTTTAGGAAGCATTATTGTGAGAAGTAAGACTATATTTTTGAAAATAGTCTTGTCATTCTATGATACCTGTCGTGCTTATTATGTTTAATACACTGTTTAAGCCCTCTCTATCCCACTCTTACCTTCTTGCCATTGGTTTTTGAACCCAAGTATACATTTTTATGTTTACCATATTAAATTTAATTTTGCTAGATTTTACTCATTGTTCTGGGAAATTTTTATGTCCTTTTGTTTGTCATATAGTATATTCACTATGCTTCTGAGATATATGTCACCCCAAAATGTCAAAATACCAACTGGAAGGAAACCTCAAGAGAAAAGAAGTCAAATACTTCACAGAGGGTCCTTTCATGAACACCAACAATTTCTAAACTGGCTTCTTTTAAAAATTTCACCCTAATTTCTTTAGTCTTTTACACAGTAAATCTCTACATCTAACCCTTTAGGAAAAACCTACCCCATTCCCAGGAGTTCTAACCTAGGACTTGGGCCTCTCCCCCACAAGGCTAGCCTAGGAGACAACACCAAATCTCTTTGAAAGATACTTTCCCAAAGGCTGAGTTATTGAGTCTAGGTTAAAAGGGTGGGGTGTGTCAATAGATTGATCCAGGGTAGCTTTGGTACTTCACAGAGAAGTCCTTCTCAATCTCTGTCTCCTGAGCTGAATCTGTGTTCCCTCATGCTTCCCATAGCTTTCTGTTCTCCTATCCCAGGACAACAATCTTTACCTGAATGGTATAGTCTAAATCAATAATGAGAACCATTTTCTGTGAAGACATCATCTACATCCATTTTCTCCTCTTATAATGAAGATTGTGCTTGAATCATTAAGAAGGCCTATTTCCCCTTTCCAGGGGTCCACTGGTAAAATCAGGGCTCATTATTGTGCCTCGCTGAATAATGTAACCATTTACTCCTTAGGGCCACTTTATATCCAGAAAGACCTGACAGATACCTTGACATAAAGTTTACATTGGGCAAATTAGAATTCTCATTCAGGCTGTATTTTCTCACTAATCTCCATATATACAGAGGAAACTATTATAATTTATTATTTTCCAGTTGGAAGCAATATCCTAGGGGTCACGTTTTGGCTGGTGTTCCCATTAAACCTACTTGCTAATTTGCATGAAGAAGAAGAAATGACTTTTGGAAAAATAAAATCAGGACCTTTTATTTTTTCTTAATTTTCTAAATTTTCAATTTAATTAACATTCAATTCAATTAACATATAATGTGTTATTAATTTCAGAAGCAGAGAACAGTGATTCACCAGTTTTATACCCAGTGTTCAATACGTCACATCAATGTCCGTTACTCAGCTTCCCCATCCTCTGACCCCCTCCCTTCCAGCAACCCTGAAGTTGTTTCCTATGATTAAGAGTCTCTTTTTTTATTTTTTTATTTATTTTTATTTTTATTTTTATTTTATTTAAGCTTTATTTAAACATATAATGTAACCCCACCACCCTCTCCCAACCCCTCTTCCCCACACCCCCCTCAGTTTGTTTTATGACATTAAGAGTCTCTTTTGGTTTGTCTCCCTCCCGATCCCATCTTGTTTCATTTTTACTTTTCCTACCACCTTAACTCCCACCCCCCGTTGCATCTCCACTTCCTCATATCAGGGAGATCATGTGATAGTTGTCTTTCTCCAGTTGACTTATTTCGCTAAGCATAATACGCTCTAGTTCCATCCATGTTGTCGCAAATGGTAAGATTTCATTTCTTTTGATGGCTGCATAGTATTCCATTGTATATATATACCACCTCTTATTTATCCATTCATCTCTTGATGGACATCTAGGTTCTTTCCATAACTTGGCTATTGTGGACATTGCTGCTATAAACATTCGGGTACACGTGCCCCTTTGGATCACTACGTTTGTATCTTTAGGATAAATACCCAGTAGTGCAGTTGCTGGGTCATAAGGTAGCTCTATTTTCAATTTTTTGAGGAACCTCCATGCTGTTTTCCAGAGTGGTTGCACCAGCTTGCATTCCCACCAACAGTGT